>MU690971.1:34023-58737 GCA_026770625.1 Nicotiana glauca
TCTCAGTCTCGTCCAGGTTGGACTTAGGTCTGTTCTCAAAATTCTCAACTTCTTTAATGATTTCCTTTGGTATATCGTCTTCCTCTGAATCTATATCCGTTTGTCGCATTGTCTCGTTGCATGTCATAGTCATTGGTTCATTAAGATAAGTAATAGTAACGCTGTATAAGTAAAGTAATGAGAGAAAATAGTAAGAGTAAGATTTATAAGAAAACTAAAATGCTTCTATAACTGTTTTTGAACATTGGAGCTCTTTCTTGAAAAAATAAAAATGCAAAAGGAAAGTAAACTAGTAAAATAATATAGCGCATGATGCTTGTTCAGCCTTGCTACCCCGAGGCTCACCGAGCTCTAGGAGTTCTGATAGTCCAGTTATTGAGGCGTGCTCCTCCATTTACAGCCTGTATGGAAGGGCCTTCCTCCATTTCCTCCTTGAAAATGACACATCAATCCATATTATCGTTTTCTAAGAACAAATTCCTCATTGATGGCATTGCTTCTTCCTCTTTTGACCCGTAAATGACCTCGGCCGGCTGGAAAGTCTGCTCCAAACGGGGTATTGGTTGCCCCAAAGGATAGTAAGGCCCGCGCCATGGTGGCGACCAGTGATTGAATTCCTCCCAAGTATACTCATATCCTAATCCGAAGGTGGTGCCATGTTCCTTGAGCTTGATGGGCTTAGCGATTCCTTGGAGGTTTTTGCCAAGTCCTTTTCCAGGTTCATACCCGCTCCAGTTCAGTATGCTTTCAATTTTGTTGTCCCACCACTTGTCCTTATCGACGATGTTGACTCGCTCGATGTGGTGGTACGTTTCTCCGCCTATCCTTCTTCTTCTTCAAATTGCTGGGATGGTCTGGTGACTATATATGGGATTGCTACCGTCACCATAAATGATCACCTAATGGTGATTGCACTCAAACTTCACTACCTGATGTAGTGTTGATACCACAACCCCAGCGTCGTGAATCCATGGTCTTCCCAACAACAGATTGTAGGACGGTGGCACATCTATCACTTGAAAATTAACGTCAAACCAAGAATGCCCCATTTGCAAACACAATCTAATTTCCCCAATAGTAGACCTTTGAGAACCGTCAAAAGCTTTGACATTGATGGTCCCATCTTTGATCTCATGTAGCCCTTTTCCAATGTCTTGAGCATTACCAACAGACAAATATTGAGACTGGATCCCCCATTAACCAGAATCCTTATAATAAAATAATCTTCGCACTGCACGGTGATGTGTAATGCCTTATTGTGACTCAACCCCTCTGGCAGAAACTCATCTTCGTGTAAAGTGATTTTGTGACTTTCCAACACCTGGCCTACCATGTTTTCCATCTTTCCAGCGGTGATGTTACTTGGTACATATGCGTCACTCAACACTCCTAACAAGGCATTCATGTGTGCATCAGAACTTTGTAGCAAAGCAAGGATAGAAATCAGTGCCGATGTTCTATTTAGTTGATCAATGATTGAATATTCTTTGGCTTGTATCTTTCTCTAGAGATCGTCAGACCTGGTTTTAGTGATGGTTGGCCGACTGGAAGTCTACTTGCTTGATTCATCCAAATGCTCAGGGGTATAAACCCTGCCGGTTCTTGTCATACCCTGTGCCGCAACTGCTTCCCCGGACTTGGATCCCCCTTTTCTTCTTGCCTCGGGTGTGTAGTCCCAAGGGATAGGCTTTGTGTGGAATGGTGTTACGACTATCATTGCTACTGGAATGGGCACCCTTGCTTTGGAAAGTAATACAACAATTTCAAATGGTACAGGTGCCTTTGGGGACCCAAACTCGACCTCAATTGGCGTTGGCGTCTTTGTAGAGGATGGTGTTTCAAACACTAGTGTTATGGATATGTTCACCTTGGCATCTCCAGAAGGCTGAATCTGGACTGCAATTAGATTAAGGGTGACTGTTGGTTTCTTTGGATCGTCGCCTTCTGTGATCAAACCGATCGATCTCTTGGGGTCCTAGTCATCCTCTATCTCGATCATGTGAATGCCTCTACCCTTGTGGTATGACAGAGGGTTATTGTGGACATTCGGAGCAGGCTCCTTTGCCACGATGATCTTATTGTCAATCAAAGACTGGATCTAATCCCTCAAGGAGCGGCATTCATCAATGGTATGTCCTTTCATTCCAGAATGGTATGCACAGGTTTTATTTGCATTGACCCATTGGGAAGGGTTTTTAGGGGTTATAACAGGGAGAGGGGTGACATAACCAGCAACTTTGAGTCTCTCGTACAACTGGATAATGGGTTCGGCAATGGCGGTATATTATTTTGGAGGTCTGCGATCAAAATTTAGTCGGGGTCTAGGAAAGTGTTGGCGAGGGGGGGTAATTGATAGTGGGATGGTTGGGTGTTATATGCTTGGTAAATGTGTACTGGTTGGGAGTATTTGGGTGAAGTGGGCTGATATGGTTGAGATGACTGATAAGTGGGTGAGAGTGCTTGGTAATTTAGGGTAGGCTGATATGTGATGTTTGGTATTTGATAGGGGATTTGGTCCTCTGTGCAACCATTATAGCACTTACGTCCCTTTTCTTGGATGTACCACCAGACTGCAAAGCCTTATTGGTAGCTTGCAAGGCTTCAAAGTTCGTAACCATACCACTCTTGATGCCTTCCTCGATCCTTTCTCCTAACTTGATGATGTCAGAAAACTTATGATTCTCGATCAGCATTAACCACTCCTAATACTATGGGTCTTGGGCCTGAATAAAGAATTTGTTCATTTTCTCTTCCTCTAAAGCAGGCCTAACCTTGGCAGCTTCTGATTTCCATCGAGTAGCATATTCACGGAAGGTTTCTATGGGTTTCTTCTTCAAGTTTTGAATGTAGAACACATCTAGTGCATTCTCTGTGTTGAACCTGAATCTGTCCATAAAATAAGACGCCATGTTTACCCAGCTTGGCCACTTCTTCGGATCCTGGCTAATGGACCAAGATAAAGCGTCTCCCTTCAGGCTTCTCATGAAAAGCTTCTTGCGGATCTTCTCATCTCTTCCCACTTCGACCAGTTTGTCACAATATGTTCTCAAGTGGACCCTGGGATCCCCTGTGCCATCAAGCATTTCGAACTTGGGAGGTTTGTACCCCTCAGCCAGTTCGACATTGGGCTGTAAGCAAAGATCTTCATAGTTTAGCCCCTCAATTCCCTTACTACCTTTAACACCTTGAATTCGGCTAGTTAGTTTCTTGAGTTTTTCTGCCAGATTCCTGATGAGAAAGTCCTTTTCATCGGACTCGGGTGTGCTTGAAATGGGTTACATAGTTTCTATATAGATGAGGGTGTTATGGTGAGTGTGGAGATGGTCATTTATGGAGTTTAGCGGTTCAGGGATGAGTAGTGGAGTGTTGTTGGTAGCGTGGCAAGTATTGCAGTGATAGTGAGGAACGATATGGTTTTGTTGCTTTGGGACATTTTGTGGAGGTACAAGATTATGAGTAGTTGGGAAAGTAACCTCTGGAGTGGTGAGGGAAAATGATAGACTTGCCAAATTTTGGACTTGATCCAGTTCTTCCTGAAACTTCAATAGCTTTTGCTCGAGTTGGGACGCCTTTCTTTGGAAACCTGATTACCCTGAGTGATCTCCACCCGTTCAACTGAGTTTTCCTTTCTCAATTCTTCCATCTTTCCGTTGTTCCTGTTTCTGATAGGACTCAGAAAAGGAGTGGGTGGAGGGCCCTTGGACCTTGTGGAATATGATTATGATGCCAGAGTGCACAAACTAACCTTTGGGAGGGGAATAAAATAAAAAGTAAAAACAAAAAGGTAACAAGTTAGTAAGGATTATAAGAGAAGATGTTGCGATATTTAAACACATAGTGCAGGAATGCAAATCGTGTCCTAATTTTGGAGCCTCGTTGTGTACGAGGTATGCCTAGAGACAAATTGATTTGAAGAACTTATAATACTAAATGCCTCATTTTATTGATAAAAAATAAGACAAACCCCAAAACGACACTAAATGACAGGAAATAAAATGTCACTAATGGCCATTGGCCTCATCACATTCATAAATGAAAAGGTAAATTCCTATCTATTTGGTCCTAGAAGGGCCTTCCCCAGACTCGGCATCTTTGGCTCCATCGAACAGCTGTACCAGCTCGCGAAGTCCCAGCAGCAAGAAGGCTCCGGCTAGGTTCCCACCTTCATTTCCCTCAACATTATGGCAGTCCTCGACCCTTCTGACGAATTTCCTTTCCAGCTCTACTAAACACCACTCTAAGTACCCCAGTCGTTTGTTGGCGCTGACAGCCATGTTTTTCCATTTTTCAATCAGCTTTTGGTTGGCTTCTTGAATTTCATGGTGCTCACTTTCACATTCCTGAATTCTCTTGCGTAATTGGTTATACTTGATCTATGCTTTAGCTTTTTCATCGATGATCCTGTGACCTCGAGCAAACCCGAGTTGACCCAGTCCATTATGATTGTCTTCTAACCAGCTGGGATAGTATAGAGTATAACCAGATGGTACCTGTCTGGCTCAATAGTGTCCCTTCCCATGACGATTTTGCAGTGCCACATATGCTGAGCTTGGAACTTGTAAGGGATATCATCATCTTGAAATTCGGCCCGAAAATGACTCATCTTGTCGACCCTTGGTATAACCTGCTTCCTACCTGCCTGTCTCATAACTCGGAGAGGGACATAAGGGTAAGTTCCCATTAAACCAATCAGTATCGGAAACGGCGCATCCCTGGATCGAGCAATAAATTCCTCAGTAGGAAGCCATTCAAACATCCATTGTACTTGGTCCTCTTTCAGATTTTCAAATAGTTCTGCCCATCCTTTTGCATCTTCCGACTGAGCAAACATATTGGGCATGTAGTTCATCCTTCTTGGCTGATGGAAGGCTATATGATCGTCCTAGTCCCTACACTGAATCTCCTATTGATACTCATCCTTTTGGAGGTGCTCCATGAGCCAGAGTTAGAGTAGAAAGTTGCAACCCTTGAAGTGTTTGGTTCCCTGTTGACATTTCTCCATGGCTCGGTATATTTATACGATGATCATGGGCACCATGCTAAATGGTTGCCCACCAATTTCCTCCATTAAGGTTTTGGTGACCATGGCTAGTCGGGTATGGATCCTTGCTTTGTTCATAGGAAATACTATCATCCCCAAGAAGCAGAACATAAAGACAAAGACCCTTCGATGGATATGCCCCAATGATGTGAGGGAGAACTTATCAGGATAAGTACGGTAAGATTTGATGTGACCATACCTCTTGTACAAATAATCAAAGAGAATGTACTACTCCTTCAAGCAGGCTAAGTCTGGATTCTTCTTTACACCCATCATCTTGAGAAAACCTCTACCCTTGTGATTTTCTGGCATTAACAGACCCGAAGTTTCCTATGGTATACTAGCCAGTCCTCCTATTTCCTCTAGCAGGGGTGTCATCTCAATCTCCCCGAAGCGAAACACAGACCTATCACAATCCCAAAACAGGGTAGCAGCTTTAATAATTTTGTTGTTATTGGATTTCCAGAAGAGAAGGTAAATTTCCCAAGTGTTTTCGGACAAGGGCCTGATCACTGGAATGAAGATCTTCACACCAGTTTAGCATATTCGGGTGGATGTTGGTCACCATGCCAAATCTGGGGACGTCGTGCCTTATTTTCTGCAAGACAAAAGTGTTAGGCCCTTACCCCCACCGTACTCGACTATTAAATATAAATAATTGGCATAAAAGTCATTTAGTTCTCCAAATAAATGCATAAAATGTGGTAGTGTCCGTTTAGGTTTCAAGGAAACCCAGTGGACTTTGGACAAGGCTATCTTAAAGAGTCATTATGCGGACAACATAACTGACTCGGCTAGGTTTGACCATAGCATACATAGTTAAACAGAGTGAGGTTCTTATGGGGTATTAGACTGGTACCCTTGAGCAGACAACTCAAGAGGGAAAGGCACGGAACTGTCTATGGGGTATTAGACCGGTACCCTTTACCTCAAATATGCCTTTGCCGGATTTAGGGGATGATAATATCGGAAGAGTGCAACCACTCATTATAAGCGTTGCTATGGTATATGAGTGGAATATGATGTTGAATATGTAGTTACAATAATCAAGCGAGTTTTCACATATTTGTATGTTCATAAGGTAATAATTACAACAGTTTCTCATAATTTACTACATTATTAAAGGAAAGCGATAAAAGAAAGCATTAAGAGAAATAAAGGAAAGACACAAAGAACCAAGTCAGTTTCGAAGTAGAAGAAGGAAATAAAGACTTAAAGACATTAAAAAGACATATAAAGAAGCATAAAGTCACAAATAGCATGAAATGGAAAGAGCCTTAAAGAAACCCCCTGCAGAGTCGCCATGTTGTCGTGCCCCCTTTTTCTCGCGAAATCGGGTTTATGACATTTGGGAGGATAACTCGTTCCCTTTTGGGAACTGGGTTTGAATTGAAGAGTCGCTACCTAATGATTAAAGTGCATTAGGACACTAATAAGAATTTTAGTTTAGATAACCAGAGATTGGGTAAAGGCTCGAAATTATCCCGAGGGGAAGGTGTTAGGCACCCCTCAGGATCCACTAGTATAGTTCCTAGCCATACTATAATTGTGACATTAAGTATAACTAACATGTAAGCAAGTAGGAATTTCAAATAAGAGGGAATTTCACATAATGGTTGCAAATAGATGGAGCTAAAAGAAACAAAAGAAAAGCTGAATTTTGAGGGAAAAATATTTTAATTAAATTTAAAAATAAACAATGAAACAAAAAAGTAAAAGAGAGGGGTCCTAGGTTTATAAAAAATATAGATCACCCCACACAATACTCCGGTAACCACTTATACACGTGGTGTTATCGCGTGGTCATCATATCCATATCTACCCTTTCCCACCCCGTTAAGGCATTAAAGCGCAGAATAGTTTCGTTACTTATTGCATGCTATTACCCGCCCCAATCCTATCAGTCCTGGAGGTATTTGGACTACTAATCCTACATGGAAGGGGTATGAGACTTTATAGTTTCAAAGGACAAAATTCTAAGGCGACAATCAAAACACATATGTAGCAAATATGGGGAGAAGCACGTAACAGATAGCATGGCTCAAACAAACCTCCTTAAACCAAAGGGAAGCATATAGTTTAGCATTTTTTACACATACTGATTAGGGTCTGATTAAACTTACAAGTTGTGGCAGACTGATATACTACTTATTTCAGATAAGAAATCTGAATTAGGCTTGCCTATTGGTTGTAGCTAAAAATCTGATTATTTTTGAAGTTTACCTCATGGCTTGCCTAAGTGTTAAATGAAACCTATAGGCATGATATCTATTAGTTTCAGAAAAGAAGTATGCTGATTAAGGAAAAGAAGTTGTCAGGTAACCAGGAAAGGCGAGTTTTGGTAAAAGAGAGTAAATTCAGTAGACGTTAAGCAATATCGTTACTGATTTTAGACCTATAAATGAATGAACAATTCAGGTTTGGTTGATAGTTCCTATAGGCATGCTTTCTAGGCGTTATTGACTTTAAACACTTTTTACAGGCGTAGTAAGAGTGCAGAAATCCTATGGGCATGATATCTGAATTCTGTTAGTTTTTTAATCCTATAAACAAGTTTGCCTAGTGACCGATGCATATGCAGGATCTAGATTTCTGGTTAACTTATAGACATGGTATCTATATGTGGTGATGCAGAAACCTATAGACATGGTATCTACATGTGACAATGCAGAATTCCTCATAGACATGGTATCTATATGTGAGATGCAAAATTCCTTATAGACATGGTATTTATAAAGATGCATAAACCTATATACATGGTATCTATATAGTGCGTAAGTGCAGAACCCTTATAGACATGGTATCGACATGGATGCAGAAATGCAGAAAATCCTATGACCAGGATATCTATGTGGATGCAGACGTGCGAAGCTGTAGGCAGAAGTGTAGTAATTCCCTCTGAGCATGATATCTACCCCTTTGCATGCATGGTTACCTTTCCCTTTTCACTAATCACCCCAGAAGTTTATTACAAAATTATTACAGTCCAAAAATAAAATAAAGAAACTACTTCAGAAAAATTAAAAATTCAACCAAGGAGAGCCTGATTCAGACTTCCTGTCTGAAGCATGAAGTAAACCAACTCCAAAGATCAAGATCCAAAGCCTTTCTCTCATTTGGGATGTGTCAGAGTTCCCTAGGAGCCTCAAATATACCCCGGGCAGTGCTCACACCTAAATACATTGCAGGATTGAGTCATAGTGCAGTATGGAAGGGTCAGCCCTCAAGTGTCCAAGTCCAGAGGGAACTCAAGGTCCCAAGGCAAGGCTCGCAGAAGGGGGGCAGAACTTAGAGGCTAAGAGTGAGTGTAAGTGCAGAGAGGCAATTCTGAAAAGGGGAAAAGGGAAGTTGCAAAGACAGGCTAACGGGCATACATAGCAATAGGAAATGCTGGCACACCCCACCAGCCTGTTAGAACACATTGTTTTGGGAGTTAGGATCCCCTAAGGGTTCAAGTCCAAACATGAACAACAACTTGCGTATTGCCATGTTCTGAACTACAACTCAAAGCACATAGAAGGAAACATGGGTGCAGGGACACAACAGAAACAAGTGCAAGGAAATTAACATGCTAGTTAACATTTAACTCCATATAGATAGTGAAGTAGACGTGGATGTAAAGGCTATAAGTAAATACATTGGGATGATACTGAAACCAAAACTAGAACATACCAATCTCAAGGAAACAAGCAAAGAGAGCAGTAGTCATGTAAAGCCAAAGTGCAAACAAGAAGCAAAAATACTCCAAGTATGAGTTTTGTGAGATTGTAAGTGTGAAGTCTGAAGTGTGTGTCTTTTTCTTTTTAAAGTGTAAAAGGGTCGTGCCCATTTATAGTGTAGAAAGCAAGCAAAAATAGGTAAGAAAATAGTTTGAAAATAAATTACACAAGGTTTCCCTTTTATTAATGGATTCTAATTTCAAACGGGTAAAACTAATTAAGGAAAGAGATTATCAAACACTTTTCAAAGCAGTACAAGAGGGGTAAATACATGGAGGTTTATTTAAGGACAAGGACTTCATAGTACACGGTTGTACAATTTAATAAAAGGAAATCAATTGACAACCAAGAAATCATAAGTCAAAAATTTTGTATGAATGAACCAAGTCAGAAAGATGGAAAGATTCTAACATAAGGAAAATCAGTAGCAATCAATTAGACCTATTAAAAGAAATTTTGAATCAATCACAAGTTGGAAAACCCTTTTGAAGAAAGATTCATCACATATATAAAGCATACATACACATTTACATATGAAAGAATTGTCATGCCAATCAGTAGAAGAGTCTAGTATAGAAGAAATTTGAAAGTTCCGAGTTGTATGTAAGCAAAGAAGTTCAGACTTAGTTCAAAAACTTAAAAGTTAGTCTGAAAGAGTCAAGGGTTCTCAAACAGAACCCAAGTTCAATCACATGACCAAACTCGGCGGATACCCCAAATTCTAGGGTTTCCACTTCGAGTCAAATATAGAGATGAGGAGGAAACAGACTCAGAGATTTCTTTTCAGAATCTCATGGGAAGAAAAGCAAATACAATAGAAAATTCAAAGCAAACAGAATAAAGGAATTAACTCGAAGCACAATGAGAGATCAACATGATAGTAGAAGAACATGTTTAAGAAAAAAACCTTTTAGAAGGGACTTAAACAGGGTTCAGTAGAAGAGAAAATAGTAAACGTTTAAGAACACAATAGAAAATATAATTGAAAAACACAAGAACACCGAAAAGGTATAGCAAAAGAACATATAGGAAAATACAACAAGATAAACATATGAGAGCATGGTATAGAGACATAGTAGGAAAACGAAATATAGAAAGCATAGAAGAACATGTGTAGTAAAAGGAAACATACAAAAGAAGTAGAAGACAAATACACACAAAGAAACGGAAAAGAAAAAGTCAGAGAACATTTTAAGCATTTCAGAAAACCCTAACTCGAAAAGAAGTGATTTTTTTTAGAAGTAGTTTAGAAAGAAAGTTGGGGAATCCATTTGAAAACTCAAATAGAGCATGGATACACAATAGATCTAAGAAAAATCAAAGAAAACCTCAAATAATTAGGGTTTTAGAAGAACCCAAAAATGGGAAAGGCTTTGAAAAGATCCGATCTGAGTCGGAGAAGATCAGAAACAAGCTCAGAAGACTAGGATACGCTGGAGCAAAGCCGGAGATAGCCGTAGAACCTTGGATCGGTGGGGATCTGAATGAAGACCTTTGAGTTCAGACCTAGAACCTTCGAGTACCACGTGTATAAGAGCACTAAGAGGTGAATATAAGACTCCCATGGCCGGAGAAGCCATATATTCTGGCGGTTTTGAGGCTGGAGCAATTAGAGGCGGCTAGGGTTAAGGAAGTTTTGAGAGAATCTGAGAGAGGAGAGGGGTTTCCAGGCGGCGTCTCACGGGAAATGGATTAGGGTTTGGGGTTTGGGAGATTAAAAAAGTTAAGGGTAACCTGTATCAAAAGAGGAGCCGAGCGGGTCGAGTAAATGGGTCAGGGGTCGGGTTAAATTAGGATTTGGACTGGTCCGTTTGAAATTGAAGTTGGGTTAATTGGGGTGATCAATTTAGGCCAAAATTGAAATGAAGTAGTGTTAAATTTTAAATAGCCACTTTTTCCTTTTTATTTTATAAAAATAGCAAAATAATTTCTGAAAGTAAATTAAAGGTGCTAAATTAATTAATAGTATATAAATATTAGATTAAAAATACTGAAAACAAATTTGTAATTATAAACACTATCAAATCTTAAAATCGGCTAAAATTGCAATTATATACAATTTAAATTTAAAAATGCCAAATCAATTTATAAAAATATGGAAAAATTACCTTATCTATATATTGGTATAAATATGAGAATACCATAACTGAATCTACAAAATGATAATTTTTTTTGGAATAATTATTGATTTTATACTGTTAAAACATGGTAATAAATTGGTTTAAAAATCTTTAGAAATTGAAAAAAATAATAAAACACTTGGACATGCTTATATATACATATATATTGTTTTCAATGTATTTTGCATATAAAAAAAATACACCGGAAAAATTGGGTATCAACAATTCCAGGCCTTCACCAGGCTTTGGCCTAGATATTTACTATATTCACTAGCCTTGCACTGGCGATTTCAATTTATACTGCACCAGCTACTTCTTAGGCCGATGGAGGTTCATAGACTCCAGTCGCCTGTACTCCAGAGTAGGTGGTTCAGGAACATTGATTTTGATATTGACTTGGAGCGGGGCACTTATTCCATTTCTATTCCTTTGTATCGTTTGACACCAATAGAGTTAATGGAATTGAAAGAGCAGATTTAGGAGCTTGTTGATAAGGGGTTCATTAGGCCTAGTGTGCCGCCTTTGGGTGCACCGATTATGTTTTTTAAGAAGAATGATGGTACTATACGAATGTGCATTGACTATAGGCAGTTGAACAAAGCTAAAGTAACATATATCCTTTGCCGCACATTGATGACTTATTTGACAAGTTTCAGGGAGCTAGACTATTCTCTTAGATTGATTTGAGGTTGGGTATCACCAATTGTAGATTCGGGACCCTAATATTCTAAAGATGGAATTCATGACCTGCTATGATCACTATAAGTTCCTTGTGATGTCCTTTAGACTGACCAATGGCCCGGTAGTATTCATGCATCTGATGAATAATGTGTTCCAGCCATATCTTGATTCATTTGTCATATTATTTATTGATGATTTTCTGGTGTACTTACGTAGCCAAGAGGGGCATGCAAAGTATCTGAGGATTGTACTATAAATGTTGAGGGAGAAGAAACTTTATGCCAAGTTGTCCAAGTGTAAGTTTTGGCTCAGTTCGATGGCGTTCTTGGGGAATGTGGTGTCCATTGAGGGGATCAAGGTGGATCCAAAGAAGATTGATGTGGCTCAAAGTTGGCCCATATCATCTTTAGCTACTGAGATTCGGAGTTTTCTCGACTTGGCCAGATATTATCGTCGCTTCGTGGAGGGTTTCCCGTCCATTACAATGAATTTGACTAGGTTGAGCCAAAAGGGTGCTCCATTCAGGTGGTCGGATGAGTGTGAGGAGAGATTTAAGAAGCTCAATACTGCCTTGTCCACAACTCCAGTTCTAGTTTTGCCTTGAAAATTGGGTTCTTATACAGTGTATTGGGATGCTTCTTGGATTAGTATTGGTTTTATCGTGATGCAGGAGGGTAGAGTAATTGCTTATGCTTCACTCCAGTTGAAGCCTTTTGAGAACAACTTTCATGATTAGAAGTAGGTAGCCATCGTTCGTACATTGATGATTTGGAGGCATTATCTCTACGGTGTGTCTTGTGAGGTGTTTATAGATCATCGGAGTCTGCAACACTTGTTCAATCAAAAGGATCTAAATTTGAGGCAGCGGAGATGGTTGGAGCTGCTAAAGGACTATGATATTACCATTTTGTATCATTCGGGAAGGCCAATGTTATGGCCGATGCCTTGAGTAGAAAGGAGGTAAGTATAGATATCCTTGCATACAATACTGTTAGTGAGAGATTGCTTGCATCAGATTTTCAAGCATTGGCTTTCATGAGGTTGGACGTTTTGGAGCTTAGTCAGTTTCTAGCTTATATGGTTTATCGTTCTTCCTTATATGATCGCATCAGATAGCGTCAGTGTGACGACCCTCATTTGCTTGTCCTTAATGTCATGGTATAGCACACTGATGCCAATGAGTGGGGATGATGCACATGTAGGGTCGGATTTGTGTGCCTAATGTGGATGGGCTACGTGAGATAATTTTTGAAGAGGCCTACAGTTCACGGTAATCCATTCATCCGAGTGCCGCGAAGATGTATTAGGACTTGAGGCAACACTATTGGTGGAGGAGAATGAGGAAAGACATGGTGGAGTTTGTAGCTTGGTGCTTGAATTATCAATAGGTGAAGTACGAGTATCAGAGGCTGAGTGGTTTGCTTCAGAGACATAAGATTCCTAAGCGGAAATAGGAGCATGTCGTCATGGACTTCGTAGTTGGGCTCCCATGGACTTTGACGAAGTTTGATGCTATTTGGGTGATTGTGGATTGAGTGACTAAGTCCGCACATTTTATTCCAGTTAGGACTACCTATTCTTCGGAGCGGTTGGATGAAATATATATATGCGAGATTGTTTGCCTTCACGATGTGTCGGTGTCCATTATATTAGATTAGGGCACGCATTTCACATCGTACTTTTGGAGAATAGTGATGCGAGAGTTAGGCACACTATTTGAATTGAGTATAACATTCCACCCTCAGATGAATGGATACTCTGTACACACCATTCAGATATCAGGGGATATGCTACACGCTCGTGTCATAGATTTCAGGGGTTCTTGGAATCAATTTCTATCGCTTGTTGAGTTTACCTACAATAATACCTACCAATCGATTATTCATATAGCTCTATATGAGGCCTTGTATGGGAGACGGTGTTGGTCTTTGATTGTTTGTTTTGAGCCGGGAGAGCTAGGCTATTGTGTACTGACTTGGTTCAGGATGCTTTGGAAAAGGTTAAGTCAATCTGGGACTGACTTCGCACGACATTGTCTAGACAAAAATGTTAAGCCGATCGGAAGGGTCTCGATGTCGCCTATATGATGGGGGAGAAGGTATTGCTCAAGTTTCACCTATGAAGGGTGTTATCAGGTTCGTGAAGAAGGGCAAGTTGAGCCCTTGGTATATTCGCCCTTTTGAGGTGCTTGAGAGGATTTGAGAGGTAGCTTACAAGCTTGCATTGCCACCTAGTTTATCGAGCGTTCATCCAATGTTTCATGTTTTCATGCTCCAGAAGTATTTCGGTGATCCGTGTCATGTTTTAGACTTTAGCACAGTTTAGTTAGATGGGGATTTGACTTATGATATATTGCATAGTTATTTTTTGATATTCGGCTTGCCTAGTACTGTGATAGGCACCATCACCACATGTTGAGATTTGGGCCGGGACAACTACACGGATAACACACATACTATGTAAAACAATCGCATAGATCATTCACGTGCTATCAACCTAGTCCATGTCGCACGGAAAGTATATACAAGAATACATGTACATAAAAAATGGATATCAAATTATATACTCATGGACTGATATAAGTGATATGCTACGATGCAGGTATGCGCACGTTTACTACCATAATTCAAATTAGGCGATTACGCAACAAAAATAGCAACTAACATATTTGAACAGGAGATCAACCAACAACTAACATCTAACATGCTTCAATTAGCTCACAAAAGGGGTACATAAGAAGCATGATAGCATAAAGTTTAACAATCAATTCAAGGCAGATCATAGCTTAATCACTACCCTGAGCATGGATAATACCTCATGCACGCACATGGCTCAACCCTTCACGAGTGCGTCACCCATATGGCGTAGCTAACACTAATAGCTCAAAAACTAGTGCCTTAACCAAGTTTAGATATGAGACTTATCTCAAGTAGGCCAAATCAATACTCTAGAAATCCCTTCCCGCATGAATCGACATAAAAAACGACTCAAATCTAGAAAAAATAACTTAATAACATCAATAAAGGCCATAGGAAACAACCCCAAACAATAAAGCTTTGATCTCGATACTGCCCCGCACACTGAAACCCGATAAAACTCACAACTCCCGAACACCCATTCGAATACAAGTCCAACCATACAAGAT
Organism: Nicotiana glauca; assembly: GCA_026770625.1. NCBI lineage: Eukaryota > Viridiplantae > Streptophyta > Magnoliopsida > Solanales > Solanaceae > Nicotiana > Nicotiana glauca. The sequence goes on from MU690971.1 coordinate 48,730, forward strand.
TCATCTAATTCTTACTCAGTATAGGGGTTCAAATCCTCATATTTCATTTTAGAAAAGTTTTGCCAAAACCCCTAATTTTCTCACTTAGATTCACCAATCAAATGCTAAAATCAAGGTTAGAATTCTGAATAATAATCAAATATGAGGAAAAAATAGTTACCCAAATCCAAGTCATGAAAATCCCCTTAAATATCTCCCAAATTCAAGTTCCCAATCTCAAAATATGATAAAAATTGTAGAAGTCCTGAAATTCAGCTCTTAAAAGGTATACCTAAGTGTTTCCTTCGCGAATGTGGCATGTGCCTCGCGTTCACAAACCATAAAAAGATGACTTCCTCCAGAAATGCTTCGCATTCGGGGACACCACATCGTAAATGTGATTACGAACCCACATGACCCTACGTGAACGCAACCATGTCCCCGCGAATGTGTATGCCAACCACCCCAGTTCCCAGCTGCCCCGTGAACGTGGTACCTAACCGCAAAGCGATGAAGGGTGACTCCCCAACTCGCACTTTCTCTCCACGAATGTGACTGCCTTGCCCCAACACGATGATTAATCAACCACCAGCAAAATCCGCACTTTCCAAAATGCTCGGGTGGGCTGAAACCCACCCTCCCCCCGGGACCCCATTCAATCACACCAACAAGCCTATAACAAATATTCGAATCTAACCAAGGCCTTCAAACATATGCGATAACACCACAACAATGAATCAAATGCCAAAATGCAAATAGGACTTCTCTTAATTTCAAGAACATTCAAACTTCGAACCAAGTGTCCGTTTCAAGCCTAAACAATCCAGAATGAACCCAATTTTATGCAAAAGTCCCAAATAAAAAAACGAACCTACTCCAACTTTCGGGTCCAAAATTTGAATCCGATAACATCAAAGTCAAATGCTGGTCAAACCTAAGAACCTTGCAAACCTTCAAATTATCAACTTTCGCCAAGTAGAACCAAATAAAATTAGGAACCACCAAATCCAAATCTGAACATACACCTAAGTCCAAAATCACTATACAAACCTATTGGAACTATCAAAAAACCATTTTGGGGTCGCTTGCACAAAAGCTAAATCTTCATCAACTCGTATAACTTAAGCCTCCAACCGTAGAACTAAGTATTTCAATTCACTCCAAAATGTCCCCAAACCCAAGCCAACCATCCTTTCAAGTCACATAACACTAATTGTGCATACAAGGGGAATCAAACAGAGGAACATGACTAAAATCCACAGAACGACTGACCGAGTCATTACATTCGCCTCCTCATAAACAAACGTTCACCCTCTAATGAGTTTAGAGTCATTCCTAAAATGCCAAAAATATGAGGATATCATGCCCGGTCTCCCAAGTAGCCTCCTTGGCTGGATGAACCCTCCACTAAACCTTCACCGAGGAAATATTGTTTTACTTCAGCTTGCGAACCTTCCTATACAAAATGGCCACTGGCTCTTCATCATAGTTCAAATCCTTCTCCAACTGCACCGAATAGAAACCTAACATATGTGACAGATCCTCATATTACTTCCAAAGCATGGAAATGTGAAACACCGAATGGACTTCGGATATGCTGGGTTGCAACGCAAGTTTGTAAGCCACCTCACAAACGCTCTCCAGACATCAAATGGACCAATATACTAATGGTTCAACGTACCCTTCTTCCAGAATGTCATCACACCTTTAATGGGCAAAACACTGAGTAGAACCCTCTTGCCGACTTTGACTGCCACATTATGAGACTTCCTATCAGCATAACTCTTTTGCCTGGATTGGGTGTACAAAGGCGATCCTAAATTAGTTTTACCTTCTCTAAAGTATCAGTTCCAACCAACTTAGCCTCCCTAGGCTCAAACAAATCAACTAGAGAACAATATCACCTACCATATAAGGCCTTATAATGAGCCATTTGGATACTTTACTAATAGTTGTTATTGTTGGCAAACTCTGCTAATAGTACAAATTGATCTCGCTTGCTTCCAAAATCAATGACATAGACTACTTTCCTCCAAGATATGAATAGTATGCTCATACTGCAGGTCCATCTGGGGATGGAATGCCGTACTCAGCTCGGCCTGCATGCTCAACTCGTGTTGCACTACTATCAAAAAATATAATGTAAACTGAGTGCCTCGATCCAAGATAATAAACACAGGAACACCATGAAGGTGGATAATCTCCCAAGAAAATCCAAGCCAACTGCTCTGAACTGTAAGCAGCCATGACTAGAATGAAGTGTGTAGACTTGATCAGCCTATCCACAATGACACTTACAATATCAAATCTCCTCAAGGGCCGTGGCAGCCCAACCACAAAATCAATAATGATACGCTCCCAGTTCCACTCCAGTATATCTAGCCTTTGAAGCAAACTACCAGGTCTCTAATTCTCATAGTCCACTTGTTGAAAGTTCCAACACCGTACAATATTCTCCAAAATATCCTTCTTTATCCTTGTCCACCAGTAATCCAGCCTCAAATCACAGTACATCTTTACAGAACCCGGACGAATGGAATACTGTGAAATATGGGCCTCCTACAGAATTAAATCTCTCAAGCCATCCATATTTGGAATACAGATCATCATTGCCAATATTCACCTTCTTAGCATTACTGTGCTGTGTTGTGTCCCTTAGGACAAACAAGTGGGGATCATCATACTGACTGATAAATTGGTATTTACCAACTTATCTCTTCATTAATATTAGATTTTTGCTATGTTTGACTGAGTAAATCACGTGTTTAATGTCGTTTAAATCTATTTTATAGGTTTTATGTGATTTATAAGTGATTGTGAAGAAACCAAGTCAAAATGTGTTAAATTGAGGAAAACGACTGCTGCCAGATAATGCTCTTCGCGATCACGATTATTCTTATGTGATCGCGTAAGTACAGAAAAATAAACTATGTGAATGTAGACAAAATGTTGCAAACGCAAAGAAAAAGTTGGTCAGCTGCTATCAGCTGTCCTATGCAAATATAAGGTTCGGTTTGCGATCACGACGCTTTGCAACATTACTCTTCGCGATCGCAACTGTTCTTTCACGAACATGATTTACAAATCTGGGCAGCTCTGGAATTTCATGTTTTTTACCCCCAAACCATTTAATACACGACCTAGCTTATTGGAAAGACATCTTTGGCGTATTTTTTAGTCTCTTGACTTGAGAACACAAGTTTCGGAGCTAGGGTTCTTGCACACTCACTTGGGTCTTGAAGATTTGAAGCTTTTGGTTGAGAATTTATTACCCATTATGTTCATTTCATCATTTTCTTGCTTTGTATTGCATATCTAAGTGTGTAGTATTTTTATCAATAGTTGAATCTTGTTTATGGGATTATTCATATTTAAAGTGTGGATTAAATATCTTGTTGTGCTTATGTATTGAACTATTTTTATTTATTATGAAGTGAGTTATCGTTTATTTAATTATTCTTATTCTTTAATGTTTTCAAAGGGATTAGCTAACCCTAGGACTCGCCCATTTACTTCGAATAAATTTTAGGAAAGATAATTTGGGGTTAAAAAAGATTAATTAACAAGAACTTGAGGCTTTAACCCTCACTCTATAGATTCTACCTAGGGATAGAATTGAACTACTTATAGTTATATTCGGTGTTTAATCTCTTTATTATTTTAGGGATAATTCAATTAGGAAGTCTTGTTAGTCTTCGGAAGAAGATAATATAGAATTATTAGATGAGGCTAATTAATATAAATTCGCTCATATTTATAAAATTCTAAAATTTCACGAACTCCAAATCCTACACACACGTGTGATAAGGGCTATAAAATAAAAAGGCAAAAAGTTACACATTGTACAAAATAATTTACCGTGGGTATTCACCACCCACATGTTTTTGAGATACACTTCCAAGTTCTTTGCTCCATGTGAGCAGAAGATAACATCAAAGAAACCCAATTAAGGAAACTTGATACATTCCAGAAAACTTTCATAGTTGCTGCAAAAAAATTTATAAACAAGTGTACGAATTTTCTAGTTACAACAAAAGCATTTTAAGGATGGTAAAAGAAACTTACATTTGTAATTCCAATTCTCAGGAAATGGAACATTGTCATGTCCTATTAATTTATCGGGTAGGATTAGCTACGAACCTGTTGTACCACCCTCTATCATGATTGTCCTCGGGATCGATGATAACTCTTTTGCTTCTTGCCGTGAGAGAAAATATAGCAGCACAAAAGAATTTAGGAGAATACAAGTGGAGAAGATGGCAAAGAGTGAAGTTTGTCGAAACTAAATTTGAGAAAAAAGTGGAGGCCTGACACTGCCCACCAAATTATTGGACCTATTTGACCAAGACATACGTTGAAGTGCCGACAAAACTCAATGATCATCGAGTCTGTTGCGAATCTTAACCTGAAAGTAAATGAGTAGGTGTACATAAATGAATAACCATCACAGTGGCTAGTTATTCGTTCATCTTCACGAGGAGTATAAATCGAAAAGTAGTGGAAATCTTTACAAACCAGGGCTAGGTGACGAAGGTCAATAATAGATGGATAATTGTTAGCTGGGTCATTTCAAACATCATTCTAAGGAATTTTCTTATTCGACTCAAGAGTCTGCAGCAAAAGAAAATTCTTGGAGTATGATTTCATTGACTAAATGTTCAACCAAAGTTTATGTGGTATCTTTCGCTTTGGTTTTTCCCTTAGAAGGTGGAAGAAGATTTAGAAGAACTTTCTTAAGTAGAAGAAGAGTCAACTCTACTCGCCATGGAGCCGAGGCTGCAAAGTCTTCCTTATCTGTCACGACCCAAGTTCACCTCCGTTGGGTATCGTGATGGCAACTAGTCTTAGAGACTAGGTAAGCCTAACATTTACTGAATATGAACAATAATGAAGAAAGTCTAATAGTCTCGATATAGAAATCTTTATAGAACTTACAATTTCCCAAAATTGATAGTATAAGTCATAAGCTCTACAGAGTTTACTACAATTTCTAAGTACAACTGTTTGGAAATAAGTAAAACAGTGTGAATACAAAATTAGGAAGGTGACTCTGAAGCCTGCGAACGCAGCAACATGTTTACCTTGAGTCTCCACAGTAACGATCAGCACAGCTACTAACAAACAAATACCTGGATCTGTACAAAAAAATGTAGAGAAGTATAGTATGAGTACACCACCGCGGTGCCCAGTAAGTATCAAGAATAACCTCGGTGGAATAGTGACAAGAAATAGTCAAAAGACACCTACTGGCCTAATAAACAGACAAATATAAGTATAGGAACAATTGAACATGATATCTAGATAAAAACTACGCGATATGGCTAACAATACAAAATTTGCAATAAGGAAGGGAACAACAAGTAATAGCGAAACACCATAATAAAGACACAGAAGAGTGAACGAAACACAAACCAGATCTAAAATCACAAATACATTGAAGACAAAGAAAATTCAACAACTACAACATTTTTCACAGCAGGCCTTTGCCAACATACTCCGATCAGTTAGTCAAATTCTTCAAATAAAAATCTTTCATCCATAAGTTTTCAAATAGAAATTTTTAGAATATAACCCTTCCCAATAAAAATATTTTGAAATACACTTCCTTCAAATAAATATCTTTCAAACATAGTTCTTTCGAAATAAATATCTTTTGAATACAATCTTTTCAAATAAATATCCTTCGAATATAAGTCACACTGTGATACCTCATCTCATAATCATACAACACGGGTCTCAATACCTGAACCCTAACATTTGGAATCCTGTGCCCTCATCATAACTCATAACCACACTGACGACTCATGTGCTAAATAAAGCCATTCTCACATGGAAGGCAAGTAAACAAGGATGTGCATCTATACTCAGTAATATCAAGAAAGCCTCTTATTTGATTAGGGTGTACGTATATGCCTGTGAAAGTGTCCTAATGTAGTTCATACCAGCTTGCAAGTATAAGGAAAAGAACAGACAACATGTGGAATGTTTACAGGAATGTAAGAACAGATGATCAACGGCTCAAAACACCGATATAACAACAGGGAATATTCCAGGATACTGTCCCGTAGTCCCAAAGTAAATATGTAGAACAAGGGGGTCTCCGGAATACCTTTCCGTAGTCCCAAAGAAAATATGGAGCGCAACCAACAGAGATGACAGTTACAGCACGATAGAAACCTCGTGGATCACCACAACAAGTTGAATTGCAAATCACTATGAACTTCAAGAACTTCTAGAATTGCAATAAAGCATCCGAACCATATCAAATCAACTCCAAACGACACCAAATTTTGCAGGCAAGTCCCAAATGATGTAACGTAGTTGTTCCAACCCTCGTAATATCCAACCTTGATATCACAAAAGTCAACTTTGGGTCAAACTTCTCCATTTTCCTAACTTCAACTTTTTCCAACTTTCATCTATTTGCCTCAATTTACTCTACGGACCTCCAAATACAAATCCGGACGCATGCCTAAGTCCAAAATCACCATACGAAGCTGCTGACATCGTCCAAAACTCATTTCGGAGCCATTTGGACAAAAGTCACATTCAGGTCAAATTCTCAATGCTAAAGCTTCCAAAACTAGATTCCTTCTTCCAATTCGACTTTGAATCATTCGGTAATTGAATTTAACCATACGCACAAGTCGTTACACATAATATGAAGCTGTTCAAGTCCTTATGCCGTTGAATGGAGCTTAAAGTCTCAAAATGACTAGCCAGGTCATTATATCCCCCCTCTTAAAACAAACACTCATCCTCGAACGTGCTAAGATTTGCCTCGAAGTCCTCAAATCAGTGAATGCACACTGCCAACATGAACCCGCGGGTGATTCCACATCACCCCAATATATATAAGTCTGAAAACTCCATCTCAACTGCACATCAGTCTAAACTAGTTGCAACCACTTATACCTACACCCACAAAGTACAACCACCCAACATGATACATCACATATTGGCCCATAATAATATTTCTGATCATAATAGCTGTCGAAATCAAATCCAGCACTGGCAATTAGCTGCATATCCAATAGGAACCTGTTTCAAACCTCAACGACACTGGAAGTGGTACAAGAACCATAAAAAACCTTCTAACTTAACACCTGAATCAACAAGTCATAACTAAAACCACCGGGCACACACACCTCGCAAGCTAAAACTCAAGAAGTACAGAGTGAAAATGACTGGATATGTAAGGCGAAACACATAAGAGATGTCACGACCCAAACTGGAGGGCCATGACTAGCACCCGACCATACTTGCCGAGCACCAACGTACATTTTATCTAACCTTCTTTATTATCTTTTAGAGCTGAGGAGGTCAATAAAAATGGTAGACATGGATCATGGACAACCAACAATAAAATATGATGGCATGAACCTACATAACATGGGATGACCAGACAATCAAGAAACTATATATATATGGTACGACCTACCACGCTATCATGAAAGGCTATACAACAAAAACCAGCCGACAAGGCATACCAAACTATACATGAGTCGACACATGTCTATGAGCCTCTATAGGAACATAAGTACTGCAACATAGCCGGAACAGGGCCCCGACATACCCATAATGTCTATAACAAAAATGCATACCAAGACCAAGGCAAGTCCGGAGAAGGGATCTCGCCAATCACTGCTGAACTGGACAGCCTACTGTGGTGGGGGAGCTACACCTGCCTGTCTATCAGGACCTGCAGCACGACATGCAGCGTCCACAAATAAAAGGACGTCAGTACGAATAAAGTACTGAGTATGTAAGGCAGGGAAGCATAAACACGAACAGTAATATAAACATGGATAGAGAATATACAACCTGTAACATCTGAGTACCTCTGAGGGCTACTGACATGAAATGCATGATACATATGTATAAATATATAAGCTTTTTAAAACATACGCCTCTGTGGGCATCATCATCATCATATCGTACCCGGCCGTAATAGGCTCGGTAAAAACGTACCCGGCCATCATAAGGCTCGGTAGATCGTACCCGGCCACGTGGAGCTCGGTAAAACCCAACTGATCAGTGGTTGCACAATAGGTGCCATACCCGGCCGTCTATAGCGCGGCTCGGTAGAGTAAAATAGATACATATATATATAGTGCATGCTTGACTCATGGAATTATGTTATAAACCTTTAGGAGTGACGTAACGTATCCTTTGTACGCGTTATTAGGAGTAACTCTTCACTATGAACCTTATAAGAATCAGGAAATACCAACAACATTGATAACATAAGAATAAGAGAAGCAACATTAACATCAATCGTCCCATAAGAGGGGAAACAATGTAAGTACTGCTAGCTTCTAAGAGTAGAGTATCTTTGGAAGCTCGTTCATCACATTATGTATAATCGGAGTCGTGCAAAAGAAGGAAAGGTATAGCCTCACATACCTTGTATATACTGCCCCAATCTCAAGCTATGCAATTTTCACGACTCCTTAGTCTACAACAAGAGAAACGATACTATAGTTATCATTCAAGCGTCATAACTATTATGTATCGACCACAACCTATTTTACGATGAAACGGACAGCACCTCCCCTATATATATGACTTCACACCATTCAAAACAATCACCAAACAGCCTAAACAACATCATTAATAAACATATTGAGCCTCCCAAAACAGTCCACACACAACCTAATCACTTCATACATACGACGGACACCATAGTCGTATCAAACGACCCAAAAATATTACGAAGAACTAACAGACCACAACCCAACATATATATGGTGTTTCTCCACACCCTGCCTCCTCCAAAACTCCACAAAACAATAATAAAAACGGAGCCCAACAGCAGCACAAAACAGTCCACAAAACAGTCCGCTACAAGTGAATAACTTGAACTCACGGCTTCCGATCACCGTCCCGTGAGTTCTTACATGTATAGAATGAATTACCATGAATTCACAGCAGAATAAATGTATGAAATATAGCAGTAAACTCACCTTACTTGTTGGATAACTCAGCCTTTATCTTGGTTCTTCAAACTCTAGGGTTTACCCCCAATTTGAACTTGAAAGAGAGGGAAAATCAATTAGGGTTTGTGGAGAATTTTTGGGAGGAAGTTTGCAGGGGTTTAGGTCTGGTTATTTGTGAAATATAATGAGGGATATATTGCAGAAGATAAGCCTTTTAATGGGCTCTTTTTCTGACCCGAAATTGCCTCTTTTTGGGCCATCATTTAAACAAGTAGGTGACACACCTACTTGTCACCTAGCAGCTTGTGCAGTCTCGCAAAAATGTCTATATCTCTCTATTCTAATGTCGTATTGATAAATGGTTTAATGTGTTGGAAACTAGACTCATAGATATTCAATTTGGTGGGTAGATCACTCCGTAATTCCAAGTATATTGGGAGAAAAGCTTAATAACATTTGACCTAAAGTTTAAGTAAAACTATGAACCTAAGTTGTGACAACTTTTATCGACTTTTGTTTCATAACTCGTTTGACTTCAAGACTTATGATACGAATATTATATAACTCAAATACCTTAAAACATGACCTCCTGAGTATATTAAGCACCTATAGGTTTACCCGAAAATAAGAGTTACAACATCTTTGATTCGTTTAACTTCTAATACTTGTTAATCACCCTTATACACCCTTGTATCATTTAAGATCAATATGATTATCTTCTTATCATCTCAAGGATAATTCCTTATTGGATTTGTGTTAACTAACATATGGCATGAACTAACGCGTGTGGATATGGGTTGTAACACCCTCCCCCCTAGGAACATTCGTCCTCGAATGTAAGGGTTTGTGGGGAGTCCAAATCATCGTAGATTCCAATGGAAATTTTCGGTCAATTTTCCCCTATAAAATGGTCACTAGCAAAACTTTAAAGCACTTAGGCCCAACATATGGCTGGCTACACAAAGCATTATAGACATGTACATTATTTACATATCACCATTTTGTATTAAGGAAAAGTGTTTTCAAGTTATTGCTTACCTCATAAAGCCGTTTCACCTTTACAATGTATCCTGCGTTCCACCAGCATCCT
>MU690975.1:16015-62664 GCA_026770625.1 Nicotiana glauca
AGGATTACACGTTTAGGAATCACCTATGTAAGTGTGAAGTGGAAGTCGCTTCAATGAGAATCTTGTAAGGCCAATTCTCTACGCACTTATGAAACCAAGTGGTGTTTATGGCTGAAACGAATACAACAATGAGAACCAAAAGACGGTTAAAAGTTGGTTGTGTGACATATGGTTGTCTAGGTATACACTAAAGTTCGACGGTTCAAAGATATCGAATCTACCGATTGACTGAGTATATCCGACATATGTTCACTACGAAAAGTTCAAAGGGACACTACTAGAAAATGAATTTATTGGAACGGTTTTTGGGCAACGGTTTTGTAACTGTTACAATAGATCATATTTTGGAACGGTTTTAACGTCCAATAGAGTCAAAAGGCTTTCAACACACTTCTGAAAAATAATCGTTCCAATAGTGTATTAACCGTCACCATAAGTATACGTATGGAGACAGTTTTGATATGCGATACAATAGGGTTGTTTGTGGGAATGGTTTTATGAAATAAAAAGATATTGGGACGGTTTAATTTTCCCTCCTTAGTTTCCCTCCTAGGCATTTATTAAAAAACAAAAATAATGGACTTCCACTAATATTTTAATAACTCTAAAACACAGATAGTGATTCCCCCAAAATCTCAAACTCCCCTCTCTGTTCATCGACTTCACTCTCAGACTAGTTTGTGACATAACTAACCTAGAAGACATCGACTTCACTCTCAGATAGTGATTCCCCCAAAATCTCAAACACACATCTCTTTGTTCATCAACCTAGAACACATCGGCGAACTCTGTCGACCAACTCCGGCAAAGGACGACCATAGTCGGCTAACATACCACAATCTCTGAGGTAGGCTTTCGGGTTTTTACCTGTTCGACGTTTGTTATTACTGTTCGATTTTGCTTTCTTCTTCACTAGTCTGAAAAATTATTTCATTGCTCGTTCTATTTTCTTTCTTTGATTATATTTCTAATAAACCCATTATTTTGCTTCTGTTTTGTTTGTATTATGCGATATATTTTGTGATTTTTAGTTTGCAAAATTTGGGGATTTATTTGTTATATTTTGATTTTATGTTAGAAACCATGAGATTTCATATTTGCTATCGATGTTCGATGTTCGCTGTCTTGTTTGTTATTCTGATATGCAATATAATGTTTTCTGCTGTATTTTTCTCTTTTGTATGAGCTATAGCAGCTTTTTTACTAGGTGACTCTATTGACCAATCTCTAGCCCCTTTCTCTTGTCCAGTAGTCTTTCCAGTGACTTCACGAACTCTGTTGCGAATTTGTTGGATTTCACTAGCATTTCGTTTATCATGCAAGTCAGCAGTAAACCCTTTAAAATTTGCACCTTCAGTCATGGCCTACTGTAGTTCTTTTCCAGTAGTTGCACAATTAGAAGCAGTCTCATTATGTGCCAGCCTAGAAATAGTTGCTTTAGAACCTATAGTAGTTTCACTTGCGATGTCTTGTCTTATTCATCTCAAGTCAAATTTAATGAATATTAGAAGATGTTCTCTTGTTTTATTTGTTATCCAAGTTTTAGTGTAACTCTATAATTTGATAAAGAAGTTGTAACCTAACTCTACTGTTTGAATATTATATGATGGCATACCAAGTTCTAATCCAACTCTAGTAATGTTGTGTCCAAACAAAATGATTCTACTTTTGAAGATCAAGATAAAAGTGGAACCTGACATACTTTTGGTGGGAAAATAGGACTAATCAAGAGTATTAAAGAACATATATGCTGCCTTCTGATCGATGACACTAGTATTCAGATGTTTTGAATTGCAGTGATGGGATATATACAACTCCAAGATTAATGTTAATTCATACTTGTTGAACCAAATCCTCTTTCATTTGACAAATCATTATTTCTACTATATATAAATGAACAAGGGTGTACGAACTCTGTTGTTGCTTATTGTACCAATAGCTATGTAAATGCTATTGTATACTTGGACGCATCTGATTGGACCAATAACACGTGTAATGCTCCTTTTTTATAAGCTAACCACGCGTACCACTGATTATTTATTCTTCTTCTTTCATCTACTTCTCCGCTGATGCCGCCTCCCCCCAACCCCAGAAGCGATGTGATAATCTTACCTTTCTTCTGCTTCCATGCTACTTCGGCTCCTTCAGAGCAGCTACAATGTTGCTCTATCGTGTTCGCTTAAATTAAGCTTGTGTTGCCTCGAACGACGGCGTTATTTCAGAGTTCTTTGAAATTTTAAAGGCAATATGCCCTAAAATTTTCCCACTTCTTCTTTATCTTCTACGGAAGATCATCTATGTCTAACTACATTAGAAGGTACCAGAATTTTCTGATAGCTATTCTAGAATTCACATGTTTCTATGAGACTCTTCACTCTTTTCGTGATTGGTTCTGTTCATTCATGTGTTTAAGGTGGCAATTTCGATAACAATTGTATCTTTGTAAGAATCAATATCGCAATATTGGTTTACTTTAGTTATGGTCTTATTATTGTATGCATTCTTTTTTTCCCTTTTGTACATTTAAGTGATGTATAGTTAATGGTAGTTACGGGTATGCTGTGAGATCGTAACTGTAATTAGGCAGTATTTTCTGCCAACAACAAACTTTTGTATCACCAAACATCAGACATAATCGTCTGCTGAGAAGAAGTGAAATTTATGAGGAAATTCAGGTTTAACATAGTTGTTAATAAGTTAGCTCTTATTTTCTTATTACTATCTGCCTCTAAATATAAATCACATTATATTTTTCAATACCACAGTTAACTAATGCTTTATTAATGGGTTCTAATACATGCTTTTTGTGACTCCTCTATAACCTTGTGGCATTAGGTATGTCTTTTCTTAGGGGTGATCCTTTTACATTTTGACATGTATCTGACAAACAGCTGTTGCTTTTAATTACAGAGAAATGAAGGAGAGAGCTTCATCCATAAAAAGTGCCATATGTGAGTGAGGATCAATGTTTTGGCATATGCTTTTACATGCATCATGTTTTCTTAAACAGGAAATGAATCTATTGGCTCAAGACAAGATATTTTTTTTTAATAATACAATCCAGTTGTGTATTGTCCCTATACTTTATGCTGGAAAGAGGCACAGTACTGTAAAAAGTTAGTATACTAGCAGTGATGAGAAATTTAAGGTGTAAAATTGATATAGGCATTATTGTGTATCATTGCGAGCAATGAAGTTACTTCTGTTAGCATGCTGTCATTGACTAAGAGGTGTCGTCTAGCTATATGATACATGATTTCCAATGATTACTGATTTAAAATAAAAATTTAATAAGATTTGAAGTGCAATACCATTATGTATCATTGTTAATGAGAAAAAATGAGACGTTTATGATGTTCTTATGTAGGTTGATGCATTTGTGAAGATTTTTCCACGGGGCACACGTGGCTTTCTTATGAGGTACAATATGAAGATGAAGTGATTGTAAAATCTGTTGAAGAGACTCACCAAGTCTTATTGGGGTGGTTTGGAAAGCATCTCAACTCTCAAGTAAGTGGCTCTCGCTATGGTTATTTTTTGTTTTGCTTTGCTTTGAATTGGTTACGAATGAAAGAGTGAGTTATTGAACTGTGCTCTTTGATATCGATAACTAAGCTCATTTACTATTATGCATATATAATTCTCCTTAACCTTATAAATGTGGATCTTTAACACATTTTCATAGATTCTTACATACTTTCTCATGTCAAAACCTACTAAACTCTCAAGTAAGTGGCTCTCGCTATCAAACTAAAATTTCAATTTGCACAAAAATCCTGATCCTTCTTTAGGCAAATATATTTTCTGATTGATCTACAGCAGATATGAGTCCATGTTTTTTGAATTTCTGATTTAAACTTTGACCATATTTTCTCCTTATATTTTGTTTAATCAGAAAGGTAAGGATTTGTTAGCTACAAATAGCACCAAGAAACTGATATGCACATCAACTAGCCACAGTATAACTACTTCTAACATTAAATAAAGTAACTCAATTCACGAGATTTTCTAAATCTTCTTGTGAAATACACACAAAATACATGTAGTATCGTCATTAGGATTATATCATGGATGAACTGATCGGATTAACCAGCCAAAGTTGGCTTCAGATCTCTATCATCTCATCCCCTTCACAAACATATTTGAGGGGCTATGTCCTCCTCTACCATTATTTTCAGTTACATCAGCATCTGAACAAGGAGTTGTTCGATATTTAAATAGGGTCTATATTTCTTTATTTTGTTGAGTAGTTTATAGCCTCACTGTAACTCTATTGTGCTTGCATTAAGTAATAAACTCAGATGTACATGTTTTTCCTATAATTTCTTAATTTATGCAGGCCTAGATAGATAATATATTCTTGGTTCTTGGCCCCTTGGCGATGTAAGATTGTTAGTAACATTGTGCAATGTGGAGCTTCGAGTTCTAATCACTATATATATTCGGTGAATGAGTGCGGCTATTTTGCTTTAAGCACTGAGTCCGCTTTCTGTGGTTCTCCTGCATTCAGCTGAGGAGAATTTATATTTTTATGCATTAAAAATTGTTATCATGCTACTTCAACTTTACCAGAATTGATTTGTTATTTTTACTTTTGATATTCTGCGAGGATTGAAACGATGTGATGAAAGAAAATTTACAATAATTTGTAGTGCTTTATTTAGTATTTTCATAGGAGCAGGTAGTTAATAAAGTTTGTTGGTACCTTCTTCACTATTTAGACAGAAAACTTTTACTATCCCATGTAAAGTGAATTGAGGTCAGGAAAAAAAGAACTCTATACATTGCAATACATGTTGAACCCGTGCTTCGAGAATTACTTCTCTATTATCAAAGGTTTCTTACCAAATATCAGTAGTGATACAACCTTCTGCTGATACTATTGGGCAGATAGTGGTTGTAGTTTTTGCTGAAAGTATGATGTGTGTGTATTCCTGCAAAACTCAACTGCTGAGAGTATGATGTGTGTGTGTTTATGCCAGGGTTGTGAAAAGTGAGAAGCGGATCCTGCTAAATGAAGCGACTCGGGTATACAAAAGCGTGCGCTTCCCACTAAAAAGGCATAAGTGGCAAAGCGAAGCGAAGCTGCTGGCCTATTTAATTAAAAAAGAAAGGATCAGTGTACTTTTATTAAAACACGACCAGCAGCAACAACGACTAGGGTTCCCTTTTCAACTTCAACAGAGATTCTACGGCAACACGTATGTGATGATCTGTCCAATTTTAACAAAATGGTATAATGTCCTTCCTCTGAATATCATAAGAAGGTTCAACTTCGGAATACATGTTGCTAGTTATAAGTGAAACTGGATCATTGTTGCCTTTTCGTTTCCTGGATATCAGAACCATATAATGTTGACTTCTAAAATTCTTCTGCTAATCTTAATTTTCAAGTATTGGCATTACTTTTTATGGTACAAATTGATAAGATTATGGCACGTCATTAACTTAAATCTAATAGCCACTATTTGTTAAAATATTTATTATTGATAAAATTTACCTTACGTAACTGTTTATGTGACGATTTTGGTGACTGTTAAGTTTCACAACAATGAAAATCATATAATTTTGAGAATATTTGGCTTTTTTTTATTCTTTCTTATTAGCTGATTTTTTGATTATAAGAACATAAACCAAATTTATACTGGTTCAGGAATTGATATTGATGCTAACATTATTCTAGCGGCATTGGGTGATAATTCTTCAGGAAAAGCTTCTTTTGCACAACAACCAACTTTGCAACCAATCCGTCGTCCATCTACTGATTGCAACAAAGAAGGCTAACTCATTCCAGGTATTAATATTGCTTATTTAAAATTAAAAAATACTGATTTAATATTGCATGAAGTAATTGAGTGGCTTTAATGATTTCCAGGACATGTTTAGAAAATTTTGGTTAGGTGATTACTACATAGATTTTGAGCTGGCTAGTAAAGGTGGTACTGTTATTTTGCTGCGAAATAGACAAGTAATTACTTGCAAATAGTCAAAATTAGATACAATGGCTCCAAGCAATTACTTTCCAGCTTTCTGTATTCTCTTATTCCTTGTAGCAGCCACCAATATTGCTTCTGCAAACAACAATTACGGAAATGGACCTAATTTGCTTGTTCCTAGGCCGTAGTATGTTTAGTTGTTCGTTATAATATTGTTTTACGTAATAGCATATTCTGATGTTGTTTTGGTTCAATAGCTGTCAGACATAATATTGTTTAGGTAATGTTATTTTGGTTCAGTAGTTGTCAGTCGTAGTAGGTTATGCATAGTCATATTTACAAATAGTATTTTGAGCGGGTTGAAAATTTTGCGATAGTCATATTTACAAAGGAAACTCTGCTGAAAAATTTAAGAATTTAGAGAGTTTGAAAATTTTCAGAGTTATCAAATTGGTCATTGAATTACTTTGTGATTAAATTATTAGAATTCATATTGTTAAGCATTCCTGGTGTCATGCCAAGATTGACACCCATGCCCACTTTTGCTAGTAAAGGCATATGAATATGTGGTTGTATTAATCCTAGAGTAGACAGTACTGGAGGAATCATCATTTGAGACTCCATGTTTCTTGCATTGCTTATCAACTGAATTTGTGCTTGAAGTTGCTTTAAGTATTTTATGACTCAATTATCCTAAAAAATTTATTTAATTATTTCTCATTGTCTTTTGTAGGTGCAGCGATTGCAGATGAAAGCATTGACGAAGACCTTACTTGAGATTTGTTGATCGTTGTTAGACTTTCTATTATTATGTTTAGGGTTATTTAGTTTAGAACTTTTTGTACCATATTTTATTTTTGTACATGGATAATGCTAGTTGGATATGGTGTAAACAATTTCATAGAATAGGAAAATATTTCTCATTCTCATTTTGCTTTCATAAATATTAGAAATTATAATTTGTTGCAATAGAGAAAATAACCGTTCCAATAGACCTAGCAAATAATAAGAGAAGTCCTTAATAATTGTTCCAATATGTCACAATATTCGTTGCAATACGGTGTTGATATTGTTCCAATAGATCACAAAACCATTGCAATATATCATGCAAAACCGTTGCAATAGACTTAAAAAAATCAAGTGTATTATTATACAAAGACGATTTATAACCGTCCCAACGGAAAAGAAAACAGTTCCTATAGATAGGACAATGGTAGCAGTCCAAACTGTTACAATATCCTATCTATGAAGATGGTTTGCAAACCGTTGCAAATAACTGTTACAACAGACCTGTTGTAACGCTGAATCCCGGAATGCGTCCAAATCCGTCGCAGTAGACCTATAGGGACGGTTAGCGTATCTATTGCAACGGTTTTCGAAGGTTGCCATAGCTGTAATTTCTAGTAGTGGGAAACCTACTTATCAAGATGTAATTAATCCTTACTTGCAAATCACACAGCTTTCATCTATGATCATTCTTGTTACAGCCATTCCCATTCATGTGCGGGATTGTTGGACTTTAAGCATTGGGCTTTAAAGACTTTAAGCATTGGGCTTTAAAAGTCTAAGAATGTGAATTGGAAATGGTGAAAAATAAAAATTTGAATGAAGTGAGCTTTTGTCATGAACTTTGTCCCTCATTGGTGAGGGACAACTATATTTGTGTGTATATATATAGGATCACTTCTTAGAGCTCTTAAAAAGAATTGAAGAGAATGAGTTATCGCGTCGTCGTCGTCGTCATCGCTCGCTCGCTCGCTCGGCTCGGCTTCGGCTTTGGCTTTAGATTTGGATTTGGATTTGGATTTGGATTTGTCAAATGATCGATCGATAAAATTATTTTTTGGACAAAATTTACTTAATTAATTATTTAATAATTAATTAAATGCCAGTCAGTTAATTAATAAAATTAACTGAAATCTGAAATCAAAAAATGCTAAACGTTGATTTTTCCCTTCTGAACAAACACTTTTTCCTGAACAGACATCACACCTCTTTCGATAATTGCCGTAAATTCTGAGGCATGGCCGCATTTTGTATACACTGAAAAATTACAGAACTCCCTTCTTTCTGAAAATACTGCATTCTCTTTCGCATAATCTCTTCTAAATTCGTAAGTGTGATTTTGCTCCGTTCTTTGAGTTCGTTGGTATCCTGCAGTTTGTATTACCACTGTTGCAGGAAGGTTTATTTTGTTTCATCCTGGGAGGATTTAATCCATTACCTTGGCAACGTGTGAGGGGGTTAAAAATCCTTAAGAATGCACAAGCAAATTGTGGACTCAGAATATTTCTTATAGTTTACTATTTTTCCAGTTTTTTTTTCTTCTAACAGTCTTTCTGATTTTGTATTTTAACACGGTAGCGACGACATAATCTAGGGTTAAGATGTCTTCATCATCTTCAACAAAGTACGAAGTAGAGAAATTTGACGGGGGTTCTAATTTCAGTCTATGGAAGATTAAGATGAAATCATCCCTGGTGTTACAAGGGTTATGGAAGGCAATTGATGAGGATTTTCCCGAAGAGATGAAAGATACAAAGAAGGAAGACTTGAAGGAGAGGGCTTTGAGTGCGATATTCATGAGCGTTACAGATGCATTCTTTGGGAAATTGTTGAAGAAACTTCTGCAGCAACGGCATGGAAGAAGCTGGAAGATCTGTATTCTAAGAAATCGCTAACAAACCGCCTCTACTTGAAAAAGAGGTTATACAATCTCCGTATGAATGAAGGTACACATGTTAAAACTCACATTGATGAGTTTAATTCAATTATAATAGACCTGAAGAATGTGGATATCAAAATTGAGATTGAGGATCAGGCCTTGATTGTGTTATGTTCTTTACCACCATCTTATGATACTTTTGCCGATACGTTGTTATATGGGGAAAAAAATATTTTATTAGAAGATGTTAGTAATGCACTAAAATCTAAAGAGTTGAAAAAGAGCTTTCTAGACAGCAGAATTAAGGGCGAGGGTCTTGTGATTTGAGGAAGAACACATCAAAAGGACTTTAACAGGAAAAAGTCAATCACCAGATCAAAGTCTAGATCAAGGGAGCAACACTGTTATGAGTGCCGGGAGCAAGGTCACTACAAGAGAGATTGTCCTGAGCTGAAGGAGTAAATAGGGAATCAGAATATAGATAATTCGATAAATATTGTTGACACTGGCAATAATTCTGATGATAGTGACTATGTAGGGGAAGTTTGTGCTGTGAGTTCTAGTCATGGGCAGAATTCTTGGGTTATTGATTCTGGTGCTACGTTTCACATATGTCCACACAAGAATTAGTTTGCAACTTACAATCAAATGAGTGAGACTGTCTATATGGGAGATGATAATCCATTACTAGTAGAGGGGATTGGTAACATCAAATTGAGAATGTTCGACGGAAATATCAGAAATATTGAGTGTTGGCATGTTCCTCGGATAAAGAGAAATTTGATTTCTCTTTCGACTTTGGATGATCAACGGTATAATTTTTACTCCGAGAATGGAATACTTAAAATGTGTAAAGGCTCCATGGTACTCATGAAGGGTAAACTACATTCTAAATTGTATTATTTTTCAGGCAGTATAGTTAAAGAGGAAGCTGATGTAGCTTTTGGAAAAAGTGATCTTAATCAGTCTCAGTTGTGGTACTTGCGACTTGGCCATATGAGTGATAATGGATTGTCTTTATTGAGTAAGCCGAATTTGCTGAATGGGTACAAAAATTAAGTTTTGAATCTTTGTGAGCATTGTGTGTTTGGTAAAGAGACAAAGGTAAAGTTCATCAAGCAGGCCAAGCACAAGATCAGAGACAAGTTAGATTCTATACACTCTAACTTGTGGGGTCCAAACAGAGTTCCCTCCAGGAGTGGTTCCAGGTATTTTATGACTTTGATTGATGATTACTCAAGGATGGTATGGGTGTATTTTTTGAAAACAAACGATGAGGCATTTTCGATGTTTGTTAAATGGAAGACGATGGTTGAGAGGCGGACGAAAAGAAAAGTTAAGCGTCTTCGAACCGACAATGGATTGGAATTTTGCAATTCTGAGTTCGATAATTTATGTAGTAGGGAGGGCATAGTTAGACACCGCACTTGTATCGGAACACCACAACAAAATGGTGTTGCAGAATGCATGAATAGAACGCTTTATGATAGGGCACGAAGCATGCTTTCACACTCATGTGTTAGCAAAGATTTTTGGGCTGAAGCAATCAATACAGCTTGTTATTTGGTCAACAGATCTCTATCCACAACTATTGACTTCAAAACTCCTTTTGAGGTATGGTCTGGTTCACCTACTGATTATTCAAATTTAAGGATATTTGGTTGTTTTGCTTATGCTCATTTGAGGAATGGAAAACTTGAGCCGAGGGAAGAGAAGTGCATATTTCTAGAGTATGCAACTGGAGTGAAAGGTTATAGATTGTGGTGCATAGATCAAACTACTCCAGGGCTAATTATTAGTAGGGATGTAACATTCAATGAATCTGTCTCACTAGACAGTCAGAGGGAGAAGGCAATAGTAGAATTAGATCGTGGTGTCAGTGACCGCATAGAGCTGGAAATTGAATCTCCACAAGCTCAGCCCAGTAGTTCTAAAGTAGAGAAAGTGGAAGAGGTGCAAAATATTGATCATAATAATAATGTTGATGCATCTGCGCAACAACAACCATATTGCATTGCAACAGGCAGAGAGAAGAGAGTGATCAATCGACCGTAAAGGTTTGCAAACGTAGTTGATGGGAATCTTCTAGAATATACGTATGCAGTGAGATTTGCTTTTGCAGTTGCAGAGACTATTGATGCCTTTAAGTGTTATAGCTACTAAGAAGCTATTTAGAGTACAGAACCAGATCGACAAATTAGTGCTATGGCTAAAGAGATTGAGTCTCTTAACAAGTACAGGTGTTCCCTAGACTTGGTTGATGTGTGCGACAATGGATAGAGCCCTTGCGAGGGCTGAGGGCAAGGTAGAGAGATGTTTTTCCTGTTGATGAAGAGAATTCAAGCTAAAGGAAAGATTTATTATTTGTGGCTTGAATTAATTCCTTGTATTTTTAGGAAACTCATAGTCCCTATAGATTCAGGAAAACTCATTGTCCTAATAGATTTGGGAAAGGAAAACCTATAGTCCTTGTCAAATTGAGAAACCATTCTCTTATATGTTTGGGATGTTTTGGGATCTATATATAGGGGTTGTAGTTGGCATTCTAAAGATTGTATTGTGCTTTTCTTCTCATTCATAGTGACAACTCTCTCTGCTTTTTCCCCGAGGATTAGGCTTAGCCGAACCTCATTAAACCCTTGTGTTGATTTTTCTTCTCTATTTACTTTATATGTGATTGTATGGTAGTTAACCCACTATGTTCCGCAACAGAAAGAAATAGATACATCAAGATTCTAACTGCTTCTCTATTTGTATCCACAAAAGCTACATGAAGTCAGACATATTTCTTTAATTCAGGGGATTCACTCAAGCTTCTTCCTTTTTGACTTATTTAACAAAATAAAGTGGCTTTAAGGGTTGGATAAATAGGCCTTAAGACAACAACAACAAAAATGGTTGAACCACTTGGTCATATTTTAGCCATACATGGTTTTCAAGTGGCATATAGGACTATGGTTTCACTTAAGTTTGTTGTGACAACTATTTTGTTGCTATTACAGAAAGAGATTGCTCCCCACCAAAAAGCACAAACAACAAATAAATTTTAAAAAGACAACTGGAACTTAGCTCTATATGACATATATGTGCGGCATTCTTTCAAAAACTTTTCAAATGGCTGTGCTGAGTTGAAGCAAAGCCAATCATTGATACTTGTAGTGGTTGGCCATGGACTTACTAATTAATTTGTTTTTCTTTCATTTTTCTTGTGAATCTATTTCTGTTTATTAAAGAAGCAAATTCTGGCAATCCAATCTTTTTCTATAATTAATGTTGGTTTTTGGTCAAGCGAAGCGCACTTATTAATCTATCCAAATTCTGCTATTTTTTATTCGCATATGTATTGAATAATTCCTTCTATCACATCTTAAGGGGAGTACTTTACTTCTTTTTCATTTTGTTTCTAATAAGATTTAAGTTTTTAAAGTCATTGACCACTAAACTGTATCCTCTAATATGATGTTAAATTGGATCCTCTACGTGTTATCCCTTTCCTTATCAGTTACGTAAAGTGTATTGATATTTATTCATATATAGTAGATTATCGTATCAGAGAAGTATCTCCATACTCTAATTATTTTGTACTACTAAACATATTATTAGCCTTGCCATCACCAAATCTCGAACTAATAATTAAGTTCTAGAAATGGAATAAGAGCCCGTTTAGATTTGCTAAATTAACTGATAATTATAGTGAAAGTTTTATCGATAAAAAGTTACGTGCGTGTTATTTCTTTTGTTTTATTATACATAACAATTTTTAATCGAATGCAATATTTAAAAAAAAAAAAAAGCAAAATAAAAGATGTTTCACATATACGAAAAATGTTCTTAGACTTGTCGTCTTAGACGTATCATAATTTTTCGTGATTATAAAAGTAAATATAAATTTTGAAACGAAGAGTTTAAATGTTAAAATATCATTATTTTAAAAATTATACTTCCTTCGTTTCAATTTATATGAACTTATTTTTTTTAATACGTGTAAAAAAAATGATCATTTTTTTTATTTGGATAGTAATAATTTATATCCACGCAAAATAAAAATACTTTATTTTATATCATATGATTAAAAAATTTCTCTTTTACGTAAATTTGAAACGGAAGGAGTACGCAAGAGTAGTACGTTAAAGCAAAGGAGAATGTTTAATGCAAACAAGTTGCAATGAGAAATGGAGAGAGAGTGACACGTCATATAAAAACAAAAGAAAAGGATTGAGAAATGGAGTAATAATGAGTGCACACGTATGTGTAATTAATAGGGAAGTGCACCAAATACACAGTGGGAGACAGCTAAGCGATGAGCGGACACACACGTTTTTAAATTTTAGGGCCACCTTTTTGTCTTCGAAACTAGCGACACTTATTTATATGATGACGTCAGGTTTCTGCAATACCTGAAATCCCATTGGCGGCGTGCTTTGTCATTTTCTTGCCACGTGTTTCTTTACTTGGACGTCCAAAGCTTCATCCACTCTCCCACCAATTCCACTAAATTGGTTATTGGACAATATATCGGAATTAAAGTGGAAAAATAATATATGTGATGTTGAATTACAAAATTATGAAAGTTGAATTGTCTATGAATCCGAACTTAAAAAGCTTGAAAATATAAAAACTTTCTCAATATTTAACTTGAAATGCATTTTTCGATATTATTTTACTTGCCTTTTATTTAATGTCAAATAGTATTATGTAAAATATTAAAGTTCAGTATTTACTGTTCAACCAAAAAATAAATTTTTAATCAAATCTAAAAAATAGAAGAATCGGGTTACTGATAATCGAAAAATAAATAGAGAAAAGAATTTTCAAGTACTCAGGTATGAAAGCTTGTAAATCAAAGTGTATTTCAATGATGTTTTCTTTGTGTCCCTACATTTGATCAGATATCTCCCTTTTATAGACATCTTGGAGATATACGTTTTGTCCAAATCATAATGAGGCAATGGGGCTATTATGAGTAATTAATGATATTGAATGCTACGTTACATAATCATTACGCTCAATACAATTTCTCTAACGTATTCTACATTTAATGCCTATTAAATGTCGTATCTGCACCCTTTTCTATCGTCAGATTCATTCCTTTTGATTCTCGGACATAAATGACTTAGACAGGTACGGGCACTGAGTTATTTGAATAACTGCCCATGCCTCTTCCTCTGCCATTTGCTCGTATCTGTTGCAACTCGTGCCTCTTGGCTAATTGTAATTCTTTGACCATTTGACCAGTCTACGTGTCTCGATACTCCTTTTTAATCTCGTATCCCTTTTTTATTCTTTTGTCTCGCACCTCTTTTTTACCGCACCAATCTACGATTCTTTGACCAATTATAACATTTTGATGGTTCCGCGTGTCACGCTTTATCACTATTCATTTATGCACATATATTTTCCCAATACAGATAGTCCCCCCACTTTCCATTTATTCATCAATTTGAATACTTGGAAAATGGATTTCATAAAAGAAGAATTTTTGTCACCATTAATACTCTGATAAAGTTGACGTTTCGACTGTCACTTTCTTTTAATGCTCTAGACACGTGTTGCTTCCTCATTAGTTGTACTGTCTCGCAGCACTTTTTTAGGCTTTCTTTTCGGCTTCGCTTTCCACGAAGTATCAGTTATCATTATTGTGGTTCCTCCATCATAATATTTTTCCCAATAATATAAATATAGCTTCTCTTTTTGTCCCGTTCTTCATAAATTGATTTGAACACTTCCGCCTTATTAATTTTCTTCATTATCCCCTACTTTAATTCAACTCCTGCATCCATGATTTCATCAAACCCTAACCGTAGGAAAACTCTCATTCTAGATAATTTTCCTAACGCTCCTGTTAGACATAGAAGAGGAGGCAGGCTACGCAATTTAAGCTCCACTCGTGGTGGTAGCACTTCAACGCCTCCTTCTGGTTCTGGTCCTTCCTCTGGAACCAGGGGTTCGCATTCTCAAAGAGGTTCTTCTCGAAGTAAAGATTCTTCTGAGCCTCCGCGTGAACCCTTGGTGGAAGAAATTATTCCCACAGATTTTTTTTTTCAACATGATAAAGAATCCTTAAAAACTCAAGTTGCTGCACTAGATCGTAATGATCCTTACCCTACTCTAATTACAAGTGCTTTGGCACCTGTAGTTAGGAGGGAGTGCCACTGGGCTGAAGATTTTCCAATTATAATTCCTAACCCAAATCAAAGAATTACCTCCTATATTGTAGGTTATTCTTTCGTTTATACTTACCCTTTCACTTTAGGGTTCAAACCGGCTATCGACCTGGTTATTTTAGACTTCTACCGCTTTTTTAATGTTTGCTTGGGACAAACTGGTCCAATAGTATGGCGAGTTATTGCCTGCTTGAGGCACATTGCTAACAAAGCCAACGTAAAATTTACCTTCCCCCATTTAATTCACTTTTACTCTCCTAGATTTTTTTGAAACGGAATATTTGGCTTAGCAGCCAGGAGCAAAAGAGTTTTGGTGAATCCTGTAGATGACAAAGACCGTGGCTGGTATGCTCGGTATGTTGCTGCCCCTACCGTGGGTCTAGTCGGTGAAAAGAACATCCGCTTTCCGGAGAAGTGGAACTTTGCACGTAAGTATTAAATAACTCTGTGCCTGTTTATTCCCAACCTTACTTGTTTTAACTTTCGTGTGTCTTTTTCAGCAACCATGGATATGGTTGCACCCGTACCTAATATTCGTAGTTGGGTAGAAAGACTTTTGAAGGTTGCACCAATGGAAGGTAGGGTATGGAAAACCCTTTCCAGTCGCTACGGTTGGAAACCAAAAACTCATGGTAAGAGTTCTTTTTTTGTTTTTTTTACCTTAAGTATCCTTTGCTATCTTGGCTTTTTAACCTTTTTTTTTTTAGGTTTTGCCACTCGAGGAGCCACTCTTGAAGGTGTTTTGGCATCACGTGGCCAAGACATATTCCTAGGATCACACCAGGATATTTCAGCTCCCTCGAGGTCTGAGAAAAGGAAATCAGTTCTTGAAGATGATTCTGAAGGAGAGGATGAGGGCTCTTCGGTAACTAGACCACGAGCCTGGAGACGAATTGTCTCTAATGATGAGATCAATGTCTCTCCTGACCTGCCCCTTTCCGAACCTGTTATAGCTCCAGTAGTCATTCTTGACGATGACATTTCTCCCCCCTCTGATATTGTCGAATCTATAAACCAGTTTTTTATTAGTGGTTTTAGTAGTGGTCCTTTAGGTCCGGTTTTGGATGAACCTCCCTTGTCTTCCTCTACCATTCCTGTGATCGTTTCTCTGCCTCCCTCATCTGTTACTTCCTTTCCTTCCTCTACTATTCCTTCTCCAACAATCACTCCTCCCATAGTCCATCACACTGAAGTGGGCTCCTCAAGTAGGAGTTCCACTATGAGGAGTGTTACCATTGAAGTCCCTGCTAATAGCAGCCTTCTGAGGAAATCTGGGCAAGCCGACACCTGGCTTGACCCTTTAATTGGCCGCATTAAAAAAGCAAAACTCGAGAGTCAGAGTAATATGACTCTCTTGAACGACATTGTTCATGCCAGTCTGAAGGTATTCCTTAATCTCTTTTGTTTCTTAAAAGATTTTTTCCTTTAGGAATTTTAGCCTTATATACTTTACATGAACAAATTAATATCATTGGTACCGAGCTTATGAACCGAGTTCCTCTTTTAGAGAAACTGGCTCGTGACCTGGAAAAAATAGCTCATGAAGCTGAAGAAGTTGCTCGTGACTCTCAATTAGAAGCCAACAATTGGAAAGGTCAATATGAGAGTTTACAGATTGAAATGGACATTTTGGAGAAGAGAAAAAGTTCTTTAGAGAAACAAGTTCAAACTCTTTCCTCTGAATTGGCAACAGTCAAGGCCACTGCAGATCAATCTAAGAGAGAAAAAGAACTTTTTGCGAACAATTATCCACGGTTGCTGATGAAAATAAAGCTTTGAAGGCTTTGTTGACTCCGAAAGAAATATAGGGGTGGCTCAAGAACTTGCTCGAGTACAAGAAGAAGTACGAGCCTCTACAGACAAATTTTATGCTTTGGAAAATGCCCACACCTCGTTGCAGTCATCTCATGATTCTCTTTTGCTTAGGAACGAGGAGCTCAAGAACGAGGTTACGACCTGGGAGAAGGATTGTGAACTTCTCGAGGAATCCTCCAATATTGAAGTGAGTTGGACCTATCTCAAGACCCACCGTGACACTTTAGTAGAGGTGAGCCAGGAAGATTTTAACCTTGAATCTGAGTTGGCTAAGGTAAATGAAGCCATTGAAAGAGCACAACAGCCACCAGATTTTTCATCTCCTGAAACTAGTCTTCCTTTAGTCGAAAACCCTTTGACTGAGGTTCCTTCAAATGAAACTTCTTTGGTTGAGACTGCTTTGGTTGGAGTTCCCATAGATGAAGTTTCTGTACCTGAAGTCCCCGTGTCTGTTGTACCCGAGACTCCTGTGAATGATGAGATCACTGCTAGTGTTGCGCTTCCCTTAAGTTCTTCTGTGCCTATTGCCATTAATCAAGCTGAAGTTTCGCCCGTGGTTGTTGCCAGTACCATAACTGAAGATCAATTCTTAACTGTTGATGGTGCAAGTACAGTTGAGCCTGTAAATGATCCTTTTTCAGTTCTTTTACTTTAGAAGGTTTTTTTTTATTCGTGATTTGAGTTTCACCCTTTTTGCAGGTGCCCCTTCGGAAGGCTATGTTCAAAGTTTTTAATTTCCTATGATAACTTTTTGTAATCAAACTCCTAACTTAGGATTTTTTAAGATTTCAAGTCAAGGGGCACTTTTGATTCGATGATCAAGCTTTATACTTGACTTTTAATATTTAAGAAGTTCGTTTTACCAAACTCATATCTGTTCTATTCATGCCTCTTATTTTTGTAGGACTTAAAAAATAGATTGCATTTTTACTTTCTGAAAATGCGTTCATTATTCTCACGATTAAATAACTTGAGTTTTATAAAAGAGGACCCTTTTATATATTGACACTTGATGAAGAGGGCGTCTCAACTTCATAATGGTGTTTTATACGATATAAGAAATAGGAACATACATATTTATCTGTAATAACTTGAACAAGTTTTTATTCATGAACTTTGACAAGTTGTAAATCATTCCTTACATGTATTTGAATTACATCTATAACTTTCTGTAACTGTTTTTCTTGTAACAGATTCACAAAAAATAGAACAATAGCTATTGGATTTTTCCTTATAACCTATTTTCATATACAGTCTTTACCCTAATTAGGAAGGGTTTGAAAGGTGATTCCATTGTTCTCATGGGAAAGAATACTATGATGGAATGCCATGACTCATTAGCTTCCACTTTGCACTTGACTTCTTTTAGGCTTGATTTTACTCCATCTTCTTTGCCTTTTATATACACGTGACTGTATATTCTATGTAGTCCGCTAAGTGTTTG
This sequence comes from Nicotiana glauca, assembly GCA_026770625.1. Lineage (NCBI taxonomy): Eukaryota > Viridiplantae > Streptophyta > Magnoliopsida > Solanales > Solanaceae > Nicotiana > Nicotiana glauca. The sequence continues at coordinate 34,040 of MU690975.1, forward strand.
AGTGTTGAAGTATGAAGCCTCGAGCACTTGATAGTTTCCTTCATCTGGCCCTTTTTCTGAAAAGGAAATATGTATGGGACTCAGGGGTATGATTATAAATGAAGACTGCTTTACCCGTGTATGTTTCTATCATAATTATTGTAACCCTAGGCATGGAATTTTTAGTGTATTCCATTTTGCCTTACTGGTCGTGACTCATCATTTAGTACGGGTAAGCGTTTTGCCTATCATCTAAAATCGTTATTCAAAAAATTATTAATAATTCAAAAAATAAAATCTAACATAATGATACCTGACCGAGTGTCTTTCCTTAGAAATAATATCTCTTCAAATGAATAGCATTCCAATGTGAGGGAAGTATTTTCCCGTCCATTGTCTCCAACTCATATGCTCTTTTCCCTGCAATATCATGAATTCTATAGGGCTCTTCCCAAGTTGGACTTAACTTACCAGCGTTGGCTGCCAGTGTAGATTGAAAGACCTTTTTAAGCATAAAGTCCCCAATTTTGAAGTATCGCAAACGAGCTTTCCTGTTGTAATATCGTTCGATCACTTACTTTTGTGCGGCCATTCTTATTAACACAGCCTCTCTCCTGCCTTCTAATAAATCTAAATTGACCCGCATCTCTTCATCATTAGATTCTTACGTTGCTTGGGACACCCTCGTGCTTGGCTCCCCTATCTCAACTGGGATAAGTTCCTCAGCCCCATAAACCAAGGAAAAAAGGGTCTCACTTGTGCTTGTTTTTGTGGTTGTGCGATATGCCCATAAGACTCCAGGTAATACTTCAGGCCAGTTACCCTTTGATTCCTCTAATCGTTTCTTTAAATTATTGATGAAGACTTTATTTGTCGATTCCGCTTGCCCATTCCCTACTGGATAATATGGTGTTGACGTTATCCTTTTTATTTGCCAACTTTGAAGGAATTCCGTGACCTGAGCTCCGATAAATTATGGACCAATGTCACATACAATTTCTTTTGGTACCCCAAATCGACAAATGATATTTCGCCAAATGAAATCCTTGACTTCTTTTTCTCGTACCTGTTTAAATGCTCTTGCTTCTACCCATTTAGTAAAATAGTCAGCGAGTACGAGTAGAAATTTTACCTGTCCTTTAGCTTGAGGCAATGGTCCAACTATGTCCATTCCCAATTTCATAAATGGCTACGGTGCAATAACTGGATGTAACAACTCAGCAGGTCTGTGCATATTATTACCGTATCTCTGGCATTTATCGCATTTAGCTATGAAGTTCGTTGCTTCTTCTTCCATTTTGGGCCAGTAATATCCTGCCATGGTCAAAGTTCTTACCAGTGACCTTCCTCCTGCGTGGTTTCCGCAATGTCCTTCATGTATTTTCCTCATTACGTATTCCGTTTGAGAAGGTCCAAGGCATCTTGCTAACGGGCCACCAAACATCTTTCGATAAAGGTTACCTTGTTTAAACAGTAACGAGCTGCCTTTTTACGAAGTGCATGTGCTTTTGTCTTGTCATCAGGTACGGTACCATACTGCAAAAAAGCTATAAGTTCATTTCTCCAATCCTAAGTTAGACTATTAAAATTTACCTCGTTCTTATCAGGTTCGAGAACCGAGTGAAATAAATGTATAACTGAGGCATTGGCATCCTTTGTTATATCAGCTGCTGATGCAAGGTTCGCTAAAACATCTGCTTCAACATTATCATCCCTTGGTAATTGTATAACCTTCCAAGACTGGAACTGTTTTATTAGTTCCCTTACCTTTTCCAAATATTGCTACATCCTTACCTCCCTGGCTGTGTAAGTCCCCAGCATTTGGTTAACCACGAGTTGAGAATCACTTTTGATCACCACCTGGCTTATCCCAAGTTCTCGTGCCAGTTCCAGACCTGCAATTATAGCTTCATACTCTGCTTCATTATTAGTTACGGAATGACATTTAACAGCTTGCCTAATAGTTTCTCCCGTGGGTGGTATTAAAACAATTCCTAAGCCTGCACCGTTAATGTTAGACAATCCATCAGTGAATAAAGTTCATATTCATGGATTTGCTCCATTAAGTACCTGAACTTCTTTTTCGGCTTCCAATTGCATTCCTTGGCTAAAATCAGCCACGAAATCCACCAGTACTTGGGATTTTATTGTTGTTCTGGGTAGATACGTATTTCATATTCACTGAATTCTATAGCCCATTTAGCTAACCTTCCTGACAACTCATGTTTATGCAGAATATTACGTAAGGGGAATGCAGTTACTACAGCAATTGGGTGACATTGGAAATATGGTCTCAATTTTCTAGATGCCATGATTAAAGCTAATGCTAATTTTTCTAATTGTGGATAACGTGACTCCGCATCTAACAAAGATTTACTAACATAATAAATAGGAGATTGTTTACCTTGTTCTTCTCGAACCAATACTGCACTTACCGCAACTTCTGAGACTGCAAGGTAGATAAAAAGTCTTTCCCCAACCTTAGGTTTTGCTAATAGTGGTGGGTTTGCCAAATATGTCTTCAAGTTCCTAAGTGCTTGTTGACATTCTTCATTCCACTCAAAGTGATCTTGTTTTTTAAGGGCTGAGAAAAACTTGAAACATTTTTCTGATGACTTTGAGATGAATCTTCCCAAGGCCGCGATCCTTCTTGTGAGTCTTTGAACTTTTTTTTTGTTTGAAAGTACATCAGGAATTTCTTCAATAGCTTTAATCTGAGCTGGGTTCACTTCAATACCACGGTTAGAAACAAGAAAACCCAAAAAATTTCCTGATGCCACACCAAATGCACATTTTTCTAGGTTCAATTTCATATTATTTTTTCGTAAGATTCTAAATGCTTCAGATAAATATGACAGATGATCCTCTGAATGTTGAGTCTTAACTAACATGTCATCTATATAAACTTTCATGGTCTTACCTAAATGTTTTGAAACATTCGAGTAACTAACCTCTCATATGTTGCACTAGCATTTTTAAGACCAAAGGGCATTACTTTATAACAATAAGTCCCCCTGTTCGTTATAAAAGACGTTTTTCCTCATCTTCTGAATCCATTTTGATTTGGTTATAACCTGAGTATGCATAAAAAAAACTTAATAGTTCATGTCCTGTAGTAGCATCAATTAACTGATCTATATGTGATAAAGGAAAAGAATCCTTCGGACAGGATTTATTAAGATCAGTGTAATCCACACATACATGCCACTTACCATTCTTCTTAGGAACCACAACAGTGTTAGCCAACCAGTTAGGATACTTTACCTCACGAATTGACCCTATTTTGAGCAATTTTGAACCTCTTCCCGAATCACTTGATTCTTAAAAGCCCCTTGCTTTCATTTCCTTTGCTTGACTGGAGAATATGATGGGTCTTCATTCAATTTATGAGTCATGACCTCCGGTAGTATTCCTATCATGTCAGAATGGGACCAAGCAAAACAATCTGCGCTAGCTTTTAAAAATTCAATTAACTTACGTTTTACCTCTAGGCTGAGATTTGCTCCTATATACACTTTCCTCTCGGGCCAGTGTATAAATAAAACCACAGCCTCTAAATCTTCAATCATCGTTTTAATGTTCTTGTTTTCCTCTGGATGTTGAATAGTGTCAGGCCTTGAATCCACGTCTGTGTTTCCTTCTTCAATTAAGGTTGAAGATGTTCCCTCTTTAACTGAATTTTGTAACTGCTATTTGGCTTCGCTTTAAACAGTTGAATCTGCAACGGAGTTTATACTCCTGGATGTTTGTTGATCACCTCTGATCTGGCAAATTCCCCATGGTGAGGGAAATTTAATAACTTGATGCAACGTTGACGGTACATCATCCATATCATGGATCCATGGCCTCCCAAGAATTATGTTATAAGCCATTTCCAAATCTACCACCTGGAACTTAGTATCTTTGACAACACCTTCTGCAGAGGTGGTAAGGATCACTTCGCCCTTGGTTATGACATTGGAATTATCAAACCCTGACAAAGTATATGCTTTTGGAACCAACTTGTCCATAGTTTGCATTTCCGTAATACTCGTATCAAGATAATATTTACTGAACTGCCTGGATCAATCAGAACACGTTTGACATTAGTATCATGTACGAGTAATGATATTACCAGTGCGTCATTATGTGGAGTCATGAGGCCTTATGCATCTGCGTCGCTGAATGTGATATTTTCCTCCTCCAACACGTGTCGTAACCGCTTTCCATGAGTGACCGTCATTTTGGATATTTTATTGGTTGTAGTATACGAGACACCATTGACATCTTCTCCTCCACTTATAACGTTGACTGTCCGTTTCGGAGAGGGCGGCTTCGGGGGCTCCTGTCTATTTTTCATATATGCTTGTTTACCTTTCTCACTGAATAATTCAGTGAGATATCCTTGCTTTAACAAATGATCCACCTCACTTTGTAGAAATCTACAATCTGCGGTTTTATGCCCGTGATCATTATGGAATTCACACCAGTGATCAGGGTTTCTTCTACTTGGGTTTGATCTCATCTCCTTCGGCCACCGTACCTTATCTCCCATGCCTCTTAAAATAGCCACGAGCTCGGAAGTGGTTACATTAAAATTATAACCACCAAACCTTGCCTTCAAACTCCCATCATCATCTCGCTGTCCACGTGTGCCTCGATCATTGCTGAACCTTGATGAAGAGCCTGATTCTCTATGTCTGGGCTTATGATCGTACCTTTCTTGTTTTGACCTTGAGTCTTTACCCGCAGGTCCCATATAAGGATCGTACCTATTTTTACCGGATCTCCTTTCATTGTCTACACGCCTTGAACTTGTTTTCTCATCTGTTTTCGGTCGCAAGATAATATCTTCCTCGATCCTCATCTTCGTGCTATACCTGTTGTAGAAGTCGTTCCACGTTGTTGCTGGGAATTCCCGAAGGCTTTCTTTGAGTCTCCTCGTGGCTTCTGAACTTTTCTCATTCAGATTACTAGCAAAAGCTATGGCTGCCCAGTTGTCAGGTACACGTGGTAGCAACATTCTTTCTCATTGAAATCTATCTACAAATTCCCTCAATAACTCGGAATTCCCTTGCTTGATTTTGAAGATGTCCTCCATCCTCTTTTCAACTTTTTGAGCTCCCGAATGTGCTTTAATAAACAAATCTGCAAGCTCGGCAAAAGAATTTATAGAATTTTCAGGTAAAAGAGAATACCAGGTTAAAGCTCCTTTGGTGAGTGTTTCACCAAATTTTTTGACCAGGACTGATTCGATTTCTTGCTTAGTCAAGTCATTCCCTTTGACACCTGTGGTGAATGCAGTGACGTGATCTCGTGGGTCTGATGTTCCATCGTACTTTGGAATATCAGGCATTTTAAATTTCTTCGGAATTGAGAGGGGGGCGGCACTTGGCTTCCATGGTTGTTGAGAATATTTGTCTATGTCTACTCCTTTGATCACGGGCGGCACCCCAGGTATTTGTTCTATGCGTTCATTTTGCTCCTTAAGCTGTTTCTGCAAGGTTAGTACGAGATTTTGTAAATCAGAATTAGCTTGATTACCTGGGTCTCCTTCTTGCATTTCACTAGGAGTTCCTCCACTTCCTGAATTAACCAGTCCAGAGCGGGGGTTCTCTAGAGTGTTATTGTTTGGAGTTGGTGTTGGCGGGGCTACAGGTAACTGGTTAACAAAGGCTTGAAGAGCTTTGCTAACTTGAGAATCAATTATTTTTTGCAACGCCTCATTCATATCTTCGACATTGTTGAGTTGATCCTGTTCATTTGCCTGAGACCCATCGGGAGTGCCTTCACGAGATCGTCGTGGGGAGCCTCGTGGAGAATCTTGTGGTGAATCTCGAGGAGAACTTCCTTGAAGTTGTTGGTTTGTCTGAATTTCTGGAAGTCCTGGAGTGTTGTCGTTGTTGTTCGACATGATTAATGTGAACCAAGAAAATCAAGTAGAAATAACATTGATTATCAGATTCAATGGAACCAATCTGTTCAATCAAAAAATGAATTTTTAGTAAAATCTGAAAAATAGAAGAATCGGGTTACTGATAATCGAAAAATAAATAGAGAAAAGAATTTTCAAGTACTCAGGTATGAAAGCTTGTAAATCAAAGTGTATTTCAATGATGTTTTCTTTGTGTCCCTACATTTGATCAGATATCTCCCTTTTATAGACATCTTGGAGATATACGTTTTGCTCAAATCATAATAAGGCAATAAGGCTATTATGAGTAATTAATGATATTGAATGCTACGTTACATAATCATTACGTTCAATACAAATTCTCTAACGTATTCTACATTTAATGCCTATTAAATGCTGTATCTGTACCCTTTTCTATCGTCAGATTCATTCCTCTTGATTCTCGGACATAAATGACTTAGACAGGTACGGGCACTGAGTTATTTGAATAACTGCTCGTGCCTCTTTCTCTGCCATTTGCTCGTATCTGTTGCAACTCGTGCCTCTTGGCTAATTATATTCTTTGACCATTTGACCAGTCTATGTGTCTCGATACTCCTTTTTGATCCCGTATCCCTTTTTTATTCTTTTGTCTCGCACCTCTTTTTTACCGCACCAGTCTACAATTCTTTGACCAATTATAACATTTTGATGGTTCCACGTGTCATGCTTTATCACCATTCATTTATGCACATATACTTCCCCAATACATTTACTCCTGTAATATTGAAATATCGATTCAAATCCACAAGCTTAGTACATAGTTTACCTGTGTTTGAGGCCAATTTTTTTTTTTTTTTGACAAATATGGAATTTTTTTTAAACACTAAATATTTTATTGAGTGCATCCTATAAACTCCTTGTATTAGTGGGGCGTGATGGTAAGCAACCACTACTTTCAACTAAGAGGTTGTGAATTCGAATCTCCCCAAGAGAAAAGTGAACAATTCTTGAAGGGAAAAATGTCAGGGGTCTGCGTACACACTACTCTCCCTGACCCCACTAACTAGAATTATACTCGGCGATTGTTATTGTATTAGTAGAACGTGTATAAAGTATTCCACATTTATTCAGGATTCGAAGAAAACCGCATATCTATTGGTGTCTATCCTAATAGAAGCACTAATACCTATTGTCACAGTTAGAAAGGGTGACGTATAGGTCACACCAAAACATAAATTTGATGAAATTGCATGATACACAATATCTTTCGATTCATTACTTTACAAATTGTACCTTTCGTGCTGTGGAAAGTATTGAATCGAAATTCAATAAATTTACTGTGATGAAACTTGAATTCTTTATGAGATAATGTCTATATTTTGAAATGTTCGCAACTTTCGAATTGAATTAAATTTAAGACTTCTGCGATCATGTGACTTTGTACCTAAGTTTGTACTCAGCATTTTTCAAGAAAGGGAAAGAAAAATGTTTGTTACAAGCAAGAGCCTGCCACTGTGTAGTTTTAGGACGTATCAATAATTGTAAACTTCCACAAAATTATTGGAATACGAAAGTACTATAACTCTTTCAAAGAAATTTACAAGTATATTTAATTGGTTTTAATTTTAATGTCCTAATAATTTTTTATAATTACACAAGCAAATATCATAAATATCTTCAAAAATAATTACATTCAGCACCAGTTTACATAATCTACAAAACAAAAAATTAACAAATCCAATGCCACAAATTTACATCCACATTTTATTTGTTTTGCCTCATTTCCCCCTTCTAGTATATTTCAAATTATTTTTGTCTAATATGTACCAAAACTCCAGCTATACAATGACAAAAAATAAAATAAAAATATCAACCACATTCCACTTCTTATTCTTCTAAAAATATCTATGGATCCTTACCTGGCCCATTTAACTTGGTCAATTAGCCCGACCCAAATCGACTTCACCATAAAGTCAAAGTCAATGTCAATCTGATCAGCTACGCAAAGGCGCATGTTAGTGCTGGTTCAAATTATCCCACAAAGATGCGCACTTCCTCCTGGCAAATCCAACTCTCTTCTTTTCCAAATCATAAACAACCTCAAACCCTTGTTGCTGATAATTACCCAATAACCCAGCGGGCCCACTTTCCTCTTCAACACCACCGTTCATCAACATCACACATCCCACTTTCCTTTTCACCTTCCCATCATCTCCACCGTCCAAAAACTCATAAAAGTAATTCCTCTTAGGCATAACCACACTGGAATTACCCCCAAAATGTAAAAGCAGCTGTGGCACATTTGAAGAACCCTTATCCAAATAGTAACACGGGCTAAGCCCGGTTCGTTCCTCGACCGGGTTCGCTCGCCTATAAACCGGTCCAACTCTTTTATCAAATTCAGTTACCACTGTTTCATAAAACTCATGCGGCAACATAGTAAAAGTCGTACCAGAATCCACCACCATTCCCCCATTTCCTCTGCCGTCGACTCGCCGCAAACTCGCCGGCGCCGGAATCTTCATTTTCCCGATAGTCACTGCTTCAAGTCCGATGCAGTAAAAATACAGGTGTTTTGGATTTTCGAGCATAGGAGTATAAGCATAACCTATTTCATAATCTTTCATTTGCTTCATTTTTTCATCAATTGAGTAACGGCCGAGAATAAGCGGACTCGGTTTATGAACTCGTGTAGTGTCAAAAGAATGAGAAACTAGACAATAAGAGAAGAAATTTCCGATTTCCGGTGAGTTAATAGCGAGTTGAGCCGGTAAAGAAAGTTTCCCACGGCCAAAACCGGCTACTCCAATAGGTTCACCTAGTGCACTGTGAGCACACCCGAACGTAAAATTACGCAAAATTAGCGATGACGGAGATGACGTTGGCATTGATAATATATCGTTATATAATTTTGCAATAAAACTCCCGTCGCCATAAGCATAGTAAAAAGGTGGACACGTGTAAGATTTACAATCGGAAATTTCAATGTCTTCAAGCGGACACTTCGCCATAGCGCAGAGGTTAGAGGAAGACATAGAAGAGTGGACGGCGGAGCAGGAGCGTGACTTGCACGTGACGGGGACAGCAGAGGTGAGGTTGAGTGGACCAGGGTTAGGAATAGCGGAAGGATTATACTTGCCTTCACAGAGAATACAATCAAAAGGGTGACAAGGAAGCCAAACGACGTCGCTGCCAGTATCCATGTAGAGGGAAATAGTTTGAGAGCCAAGGGAAAAGGAGAGAGTGTAATCACTTCCCGGAGTGAGAGGCAGGGATACTTGACGGTGGGGATGACGGTGGTGGTGGAGGCGAGTGGCGGAGCGAGCGGAGGTGGATTTGAGGAGATGGTGAGTACTGTTGTATAGGGTTTTTGATAAAGAATGTGTTAAAGGGAAAACTAACGTTTGTGCGTAGGAGGAGAGAAGGAAGAGTGAGAAAAAAGTGAAGAAAACAGAGGAAGAAGCCATTGGGCAAACAGAGCAAGACTGAGGTTCAAAACAGAGTATTCTGACTATCTGATATGAATATACAGCTGAAACACAGAGAGAAGTAAAGTGGATGATTTTTGTTTGTATAAAAGGAGAGGAAGAAAAGAGAGGTATAAATAAAGGGGGTGGTAGAGGAGAAGAGGAGGAAGGTTCTAGTGGGGAAAGCCGAAGGGAGGTTTGGTGAGGAAGTGAGGATTTAGGAGAGGTTTACGGGATATACTACCATAACTTTAATTGACTGCACATCAAAAGAAGGGGATATAAAGCCCAAATCTTAGCAATGTAATTTCCATCTAGCCTTCTGTTTGAAACTTTTAATTGAAACAATAATAACATAGGAAAATATGATATCAGCAGTACAAGGTTATTAATATATGTATTAGTATAATTAAAGACTAAATTATCCTTAAACTCCCTTAAAATTAAAAAATAAGGAATAAATTTTATAAACAATTAATTTTCTTAAAAATTATGCAATACATTTTAATTTTTAACACACTCACAAAATAATGGATAAGAAATAATCTCTGCATAACTAACGTTTGTATTACTAACACATGCATCACTAATCCCTACATTACTATATACCTTATTCAACACTAGTCTTATATACTCTACCAAACAACCCCTTTAGGGGGCACTTGGTACGAGTTATAAGAAGTTATAGTGCTCGCATAAAAATTAATAGCACTTTAATACTTTGTTTGGTTAGTAAACCAGGTATAAGTTATTCCATGATTAATATTAACACCGGGATAACTTATACCTTATAGAGGGTGAGATAATTAGCACCCGGATAACTTATATCTTCTTCTTAAAAATTAAGTAATTATTATTTTTAATACAACATATCAGACAATGGATAAAAAATAATTCCAGCATAACTTATCCTAACATAACTTATTTAATTATTCTTAGTTTAGGCAGATGAAAAAAAATATCTACTCCCTTCGTTTCAAGTTAGATGACACACTTTCCTTATTAGTCCGCGAAAAAAGAATGACGCATTTTGCCTTAGAAATAATTTAAATTTAAACTTTTATTTTATCCTTAATGAAAAGTTTTTATAGCCACACAAATATTATGGCTTCACAAAGCTTTTGCACCTAAGCTTTTAGGACCTCATATTTCAAAATTCTTCTTCTTTTTTTTTTCTTAAAATTTGTGTCGGGTTAAACAATACTTCCTCTTGCCCACAATAAGTGACCAATTTTCTTTTTTATTTTGGTCTAAAATAAGTGTTCATTTATATAATCAACAAAGAATTTAATTACCCTTATGTACATATCCATAAAAGTTTCTTACTCCTCACATTAAATATTCAATTAAGGGTATTTTAGTCATACTACGAATTTTTGTATAGAATTTGGTATTTTCTTAATGGGCGTGCTAAAAGCAAATTTGTTATTTATTGTGGACCGGAGGGAATATCATCTAAATTAAAACGGAGAGAGTAATATTTTTTGTCTTTATTGCAAATTTGAATATTAGTCTTTAAGGTTAAGGGCAAGCTTACTTGAAAAGATTCTTATATTTTACCATTGAAGTGGAGAGTTTAAATCTCATCAATAACATATTTTCTTTTACTCTTTGTAAGGAATTTAATATCCTTTTTCTTAAAAATTAATCTATGTGTTTACGCTAAAAGTTAGAGCTCATGTGGCCAAATACTAAAATAATTATTTCAGCAATACTAGTTTGATCATGAGATTTGGGTTGCAAGTGAGAAATCAAAATAATGATTTAATTGTACCTATCAAACGAATTCTTTAAAATCTTCAATTTTAAAAACTTTTTCTCAATTTGAACTTCAGATGTTGTTTTAATCGTCAATTTACAAATTTTTTCTCAACTTAGAACTTGAGATGTTATTTTTGTAACTTCAACTCAAATACTTTCTAACCGCATTAAAATATTTTGACAATTGTATTTCAAATTCTACCATGATTTCTCAGTACGAAGGAGCAGTAAAATGTTGGGACAAAGAACAAAGTACATACAGTAATATTATGCAATCCTCGCAATAAAGCTAGGTACAAGTGAATCAATATCTGCCTGCAAGAAACGCACATTCAGAAGATGGGTAAAGAATTTGGAACTTGGAAGTGACTCCTTTCAAGTTTATGGATTCTAACTTTCACCCAATATAGCATATTCTAGTTATTCAATTTACAATTAAATCTTTATATATATATTTAATAAATTTTCTGGTATAAATATAAATTTAAATAAAAGCTACCTAATTCATCCGAGCGCATATTCAAAGATCTAGCTCCGTCATGCACCTGAGTAAGCATTTCGACATAAAAATTATAGTATAATTTTTGAAAAAAAGGAGTTAAGTTGAAAATGATATTTGGAATTTAAAATTATGTTTAGACATGAATTTCATTTGAAAAAATATTGTAGCTTTGTGAGTGAGGGAAAAAAAATTTGAAAATTTTGATTTTTAAAAAACTATTTTCGAAATTTTTCCAAAACTTTCAAAATTTCATGTACAAATACATTTTTGAAATTTAAAAAATTTACGGACAAACGGTGCCTAAGTCGACGTTGAGGGGTTTGGTATAGGGGTGGGCATCAGTCGGTTCGGTTCGGTTCTGAATATTATCGGTTTAGCATATTGGTTATTGGTTTACAAATTTGATAAACCGATAACCAAACCAATAAGATATTGGTTATCGGGTATCGGGTAATCGGTTACCGATCATTATCGGTTAGGTTATCAGTTTACCCGGTAAGATAACTCTATCTAGAATGAAGTAAAAAAGGAAAGACAATTCACTGGAGTTAAGCAAAAAAAGAGAAAAATTCACATATAGTATATTAAAGACTTACGCTAGGAGTAACTAGTAAGGTCTATGAAGAATGAAGATGAAGCAACTGAAAAGTGTATGAGAGAATGAACTAAGGCCCTAACATTTGTATATACTTAAGGGTAAAGTCATAATTTATTGGATTATCGGTTAACCCATTAACAAAATTGGCAAATCGAGGCCCCCAACCGATAACCCAATAGTAAAAAAATTCTAAACCGTTACCGAATCGTTAGCCCAATAACTTGATATCGATAACTCAATAAATAATTAACAGTTCGAGTTACCGGTTTATCCGATATATTTCCGGCCCTAGTTTGGTATGGTAATAAGTCTTTGTGTGCTTTCAAAAGAGGGGACGGGCGTTGCGTGTGGAATGGTGTCGTAGTCATATTGTGTCATTATGTGGGAGGAAAAGACATGAGAGTAATGGAGTTTGGAGATTTCCCACTTGATTCTACTCCTTTCTTTGCCAACATTTTATGTAATGTAGATATGTGGTTAGAATATTATATATTTACTCTCTAGTCGTCTCAATTTTTGTTGTGTTATTTGATTATGTACGGAGTTCAAAGCATTTCATCACACCAATATACTGTAGGACTCTTCTATAGTAGTATTTATATATAGCAATATCATTACTATAAAAGCTAATTTTTTTAAATCAATTTTATATTATGTTATTATAATATATGTCTTTTATAATAATACAATAAAAAATAAAATAAATAAAAATAAGAAATAATTCAAAATACTTTGCTATAAAAATCAATAAATATCGAAAGGAAGCGAGATTGTTATAGAGATGTTTGACTGTATTTTATGTCCAATAATTTGAATGGTCTTGAGTTCTTTGAATCTTGTGTAAGTCGTTTAAAATAATTTTGGATCAAACATTTTACGTTATCTCAAAGTACAGTCGCTTTTGTATGAATTGGGAAGCGCGAGTCATTTATACTGCATATTAATTAATATTGTACTTAATTTTTTATTTTTTTTGCGGAGATATATTAAGTTTTGTTTTCTGAAATAAAACTTAAATAACTAAAAGTTATACAGAAGTATAATGACATTTTTTTTTTTTTTTGCATTTTAAGAAAAGAATCTGATATTAATTATCAACGTGGGTCAATTTTGTTTTCAAGTGAAACATCACATTCAATAGAGACTTAGAGAGTGAACAGAGTAACATATTTTTAAAAATATATATTTTCAAAGGCTTGTGTAATTGAATCGGAAATGGAGGCAAATCTGTCGAAGAAGTAATACACAATTTCAAAAATTCTTTTTTTTTTTTTTGTATTTTTCTCCCCTTATTAATTACTGTAAATCTTTGGCTCCTGTCAACTTAGACTTCACTACCCTTTTTCTTTTATCTTGCAGGAAGAGTGGAATCCTTGATTGCTAGTTTAGAGGAAGGCATTATCACCTTAGGTTTTTTTTTTCTCACCCGGTATTTAGTATTTATATTGGGATCCGACTAATTTAAATTGTAAGGCTCATTAAAGAGGAAATATCTCTGTCATAATTTTTCGTATTTACATAATTCAAACATGAAACCTCTAATAATCTAGGAGTGATAACTGTGTTAAGCCATAGATATTGAGTCTTTCTAATTACTGATTTTAAGGTGAAACTAATCCAAAATTAAAATCTTCTACAGTCAGTTAATGAACGAGAGGCACTAGAGATATTGTATTACGATTTCAATGGTCTTGAGTAACGTGAACAAATTTTGAAACACTACGAGATTCACTAATCTTTTCTTCTTTAATTTTACAATGTTAACAAGAAAACATGAAAAACTAAACTAAAATTAGCATAAACAAGGAGATAATTGTATACGAATTCATGACATTCAGATCAAACTATTCTTTACTATTGTATTTTTCAAACATTTTCTAAAAATGTTTTTCTTTAGCCAGAGTCTATCAGAATTCTCCCTACCTCACAAAAGGTAGAGGTAAGATATACGTATACTAAATTCTCCGTAGACCCCACTTATAAAATTACACCGGGTATTGTATTGTTGTTGCAGATCAAACTGTTCTCGGCACAAGGTTACCAAGAAACTTTGATTTACAAAATTACCACTACACAAAAAATAAGATTTCAAAACAATTATCCTCTACTAGCTCCTATACAGTGGAGAACAGGATATTTGCTTAAACGTGAAGTATTAAATAGTTAATTTCAAGTATTAGATGTGAGTTTATCCAAAATGGAAATACTCCGTAATCAAGTGGGATGAATCAAGAATGGATAAGCCTAAATCTTTGGACAGGTAACAACCCAGGGAATATTCAACTTATTTAATAGTCAGACCAAAGCTTTAAATAAAGCTAAAGATAAATCAGTAGAAAGTCAAACATATCTAGGTCAAACAATAACCAAAGTTTTTTTTTTTTCTATTCAATGTCCGGTATTCGCATTGAGGTCTGACTGAATTTAAATTTGCGTCGGAAAATCTCACGTTAAAGATAAAACGCTCCCTAATAAAGATAACTTTATACTTGGAACTCGAACCCTAATAAAGATAACTTTATACTTGGAACTCGAACCGGAGATTTCTGTTTAAAGATGTAGAGTACCTTCACAATCTTGTTGGTAATAAGCAGAGTTTTTCATCAATGCATGAGCTGTATTAAGGCACAGAGTACATTCATTGCCCCAAATTAAAGACACTTTCCAGATCTTTTATTGCAACTGAAAGCAAATGTCTTGTATTGATTCTTTAAATTCCTTATACCCTATTGGATTTACCCGTTTATGGAAGCACATTTACTTCATTTCTTTTTCTTCATTTTACATTATTGAACTATTTTGAACTATTGACGTGCTCTACTCTTATCTTTTTACCCAAATAAAGAGGATTTTAAGAGTATAATAGAATTAAAAGGGAAAAAAAATAAATTTCTATACTTATTTCTTTTACTGAAGATATATATAATATTGTTCAAGATATGTGTCCTAATTGTTGGGTGTGCGAACAAAATCCCACATTGGTAGCTGAAAAGATTGGGAGTCTACATATAAATTGTAAAGATCTCTTAACGGTGTGAGACCTTTTGAAAAAAACTGTGCGGGCTTGGTTCAAAGCGGACAATATCACACTATATTAAGAGTGTATGGGCTAGTTTAGCCCAACAACTGGTATCAGAACCTTGGTTATTTATCCGGATTGTTACGGAATGGAGATGAATATGAGCAAGATGGTATATTTAAATGGGAGAAATTATAATGTTTGGAGAAGCAAGATGAAAGACTTATTGTTCGTGAAGAAGATGCATCTACCCGTTTTTGCAGCTCATAAACCTGAGAGTATCTACCCGTTTTTGCAGCTCATAAACCCGAGAGTATATCTGATGAAGATTGGGATTTCGAGCACCAACAAGTATGTGGATATATACGATAATGGGTTGAAGATAATATTCGCAACCATATTGTGAACGAGCACATGCGAGATTGTGATGACCTTTTGGGTCATCACTCATTTTGAAAGTAAATTCTGTGTTCTGAGGCCTTAAAACCTTCTTTTTATTTCACCTCAATTTGCTTGCGCAGTCCAGGAATTTATTCGAAGAGCCATTATGTGAAAATCTATAAAAAAAATGATGAATTTTGCCTTTAAAATGAATTTAGGTTGACTTCGGCCAACAATTTGGTAAACGGACCCGGACCCGTGATTTAACGGTCCCGGAGGGTCCATTGGAAAATATGGGACTTGAAGGTATGTAGGGAATCGAATTCCTAGGTCCCAAGCCCGAGAAATAAATTTTTAAAGAAAATTATTTTCTGGAATACATATGAGTTTTTGGAAATAAAATATGTTTGAATTTGATGGTATCGGGCCCATATTTTGGTTTCGGAGCCCGGTACATATTTAAAATAATATTTTGGTTGAATTTATAAAATTTGGTAAAGATCGGGATTGGTTTGGTATAAAACGGACTTAAAGTTGAGAAATTGGAATTTTGGGTGTTCTTGGATGATTTCATGAAATTGGGGTTTAATTCATAGTTGTTGATGTTATTTTGATGATTTTATAGCACGGGCAAGTCTGTATGATATTTTTAGGTTGGTGTGCATGTTTGGTTTGGAACCCCGAGGGCTCAGGTGTTTTTGGATCGGCCACGAAGTAGAATTGAACTTAGGAAATTGCTGGTATGTTGCAGGTTTACAGGCTTCGCATTTGCGAAGCCTGGCTCGCAAATGCGAACAAAGCATCACAAATGCGAACGAAGGCCTAGGCAGGCCTGATCGCAAATGCGATCATTTGGGTCGCAAATGCGGAAGGCCCTAGTTGCAAATGCGATGTTTGCCTCGCAAATGGGAACCCCTCAGAAATATGGGGTGGTTGCAAATGCGATAAAAATCTTCGCAAATGCGAAGATTGCAGTCTTCTGAAGGGTTCACAACTGCGAACCCTGGTTGCAATTGCGACATCTGCGACGTGCAAATTCATAACTTAGCCAAAAATCTTTTATTTTTCAAACCCTTTCAAAACCTAAACACCTTTGGGCGAATTTTCAAAGACTAGTACTCTTCCAAATCGATTGTAAGTCATTTCTAACTCATTTTTATTAATCTTTAACATATTTTCTCATGATTTAAACTCAAAATCGAAGGTTTTCATGGGAAAAATTGGGTGTTTTGGGTAGAACTTAGGTTTTTCAAATTTTCGGATTTGGACCTCGATTTGAGGTACGATTTCAAAACAAATTATATATTTGAGTTCGTGGGTGAATGGGTAATCGGATTTTGGTTCGAACCTCGGGTTTTGACCATGTAGGTCCAGGGTCGATTTTTGACTTTTTCGGGAAAATTTTTAGAAAACCTATTTTCATGCATTAGAAATGATTCATTTAACATTTATTGATATAGTTAAGTAACTTGTGGCTAGATACAAGCGAATTGGTGATGGAATCAAGAAGTAAAGCGGTAGTTGAGACTTGAATTGTGTCTGTGGCATCGAGGTAAGTGTTTGGTCTAACCTTAGCTTGAAGGATTCGGAGTCGTGTCCTATTTGCTATGTGTTAATTGTTGGGTATGATGTATAGGCATGGTGACAGGTATCTATACATTGGTGTCAAGCATGACCGTGAGTCTTATACTATGATTAATGTGACTTTGTTTTGTATTGCTCATGCCTTATGTGATATTTCTATTGTTGAACAAGGCTTGTGGAAGTAAATTTGGTAATTGAACATTTAAGAGCTTTGGATCAAGTCGTGTTGTGAATTGATTTTTGAGAGTATTATTGGTATTTGAACATTGTAGAGCGTTGGCTCAAGTTATGAATCGAATTGTGAAAGTATCATTGGTACTTGAGCATTGTAGAGCATTGGCTTAAGTGGTAAAATTGAGTTGTGAAGTAAATGTGAAAAAGAGGAGAGGATTATGGTATTGTCTCCCTTGCCGGGATGTTGTTGCTTTTAATATTGTTCCCTTGTTGGGGTGTTATTTCTTTTAATATTGTTCCCTTGTCGGGACGTTGCTGTTTTTGATATTATTCCCTTGCCAGGATTTTCTGTGATTTTATTGTGATTCTATTTAATTCCTTGCCCTTATTGTTTGTGATTGTTGTTTGGGTGAGGAAGAGTGTTAAAGCACGAAGGGTGATGTCGTGCATTGTTTTGGTGAGAGAGTGTTAAAGCACGAAGGGTGATGCCGTACATGATATTTTCTGAGAGAGTGTTAAAGCACGAAGGGTGATGCCGTGCATGATATTTTCTGAGAGAGTGTTAATGCACGAAGGGTGATGACGTGCCGCACGATGTACCAATCCGTGCCTTTATATGAGTGATTATGCACGAAGGATCATTCTATGCCATGATTATGTGAGGTAAAAGCACGAAGGGTAATGCCGTACCAATTATATTGATATTTGGTGAGGACGAGAGTAAAAGCACGAAGGGTGATGCCGTGCACTTGTTTGATTTCCTGATTATTGTTGATATTTGAGTTACAGGTTCTTTACGGTTATCTATTTGTTTCCTATTGTTACTTGATATCCCCGCAGCATGTCTCTCTTCCCCCTTCTTACTTTTCAATTGTAAATTTCTGCCTTTATTTTCTGTTGTATATGATTTAACTGCATAGGTTTATTTGGTAGTCTGGACCTAGCATCGTCACTACTTCGCCGAGGTTAGGCTAGGCACTAACCAGCAGCACATGAGGTCGGTTGTGCTGATACTACACTCTGCACTCTTTTGTGCAGACCCTGATACTGTAGCTTTCGGACCGCAGTGAGGTTGCTACTTCTAGTTCATCAAGCGACCCCAGGTAGTCCTGTAGGCGTCCACAGGTCTTGACGTCTCCTTCTATGTTTTTTCCTGTTTCTTTCATGTTTTTCCAGAGACAATGTTGTATTACTTTTTTTTTCTCGGACCTTTATTTGTAGTACTCTTAGACAGTCTGTGAAATAGTGACATCAGTCTTGGGTAGTTTACATATGGATTTGGTATTGACATCTTTATTAAAATATACATTTCAGTCTTTCGCTTATTAAATTCCATTATTTTTTTGTTGGTTATTAATTGTAAAAGGATTAAAATGGGGAAAAGGTAAATAATCCAATGATCGGTTTGAGCTTTCTCTAGTAGGCGCCATCACGACTCCAGAGGGTGGGAAATCCGGGTCGTGACAGAGATCATTGTGGGAAAATCTAAAGACTCTTTATGCTTAAAAAATCGGGAACATCAAGTTGTTCCTACTAAAGCAATTTATGACCTTTAAATACAAGGAAGACAACCATATCCATGATCACATAAATAATTTTCAGGGCATCCTTGATTAGTTGTCTGAAATGGGAGTTAATTTTGATGATGAAATACAAGGACTTTGGCTTCTTAATACTCTCCCAGACTCTTAGGAAACTCTTCTTGTTTCTTTGACAAATTCAGTTCTCGGAGGTAAAGTGACCATGGAATATGCCAAGAGTGGTGTGTTAAACGAGGAAGTAAGGAGAAAATCTCAGGGTTCGTCCTCACAAGTAGATATCTTGGTTATAGAAGAACGAGGGAGAGATAGAACAAAAGGCTCAAGGAATAGAGGTAAAAGTAGAAGTAAGTCAAGGTCCAAATACTATAATATTACATGCAACCACTGTGGCAAGAAAGGAGACATCAAAAGGTTTTGCCGCAAGTTAAATCAAGACACTAGAGAAGGAAAGAAAGCTGAAAATAACGAGAAAAATATTGCTACTATTGTTCGAGATGACCTTCTTTTTGCTTATGATGAAAACATCACCAATTTGGTATCCCATGAAACGAGTTAGATAGTAGATTCTGGAGCTACCTCACATGTCACACCAAGAAAAGATTTTTTCTCATTTTGTACTTCTGTTGATTTTGGAGTATTAAAGATGGGCAATGCCAGTGAAGTTAAGGTGTTTGGTGTTGGCACCGTTTGTTTAAAAACAAATAATGGTTCAACGTTTGTTTTTTAAATGTCAAGCATGCTCTAGACTTTCCTTTCAATTCTCTGTAGGAAGATTAGACGATGAAGGTTACCATAATGCCCTCTTTAATGGACAATGGAAGCTCACCAAGGGCTCGTTAGAAGTGGCTCGAGGAGCCAAGTCTAGTCAATTATATGTGACACAAAGGCTCTATTCTTAATGACTTCATAAATCTGGTGGAAAGTGATACTTTATCAGAATTGTGGCACCGAAGTCTGAGTCATATGAGCGAGAGGGGGATTACGTGTTTGGCTAAGAAAAGTTTGCTTTCTCGAGTGAAACAAGCGAAGCTGAAAAGGTGTATCCATTGTTTATCTGGCAAATAGAAAAGGGTTTCCTTTCATAGCCATCGTCCCTCAAGAAAGTCCAATTTATTGGAGCTAGTACACACTTTACTTTGTGATCTTAATTGATGATCATTCTCGTAAGCTCTAGGTGTATCTTTTGAAATCTAAAGATCAAGCATTTAGTGTGTTTAAGGAATTTCAGGGCTTAGCCGAGAGACAGACGGGGAAGAAATTAAAATGTATTCGCTCTAAAATGATGGTGAATATTGTGGTCACTTTGATAACTATTGCAAGGAACAAGGAATTCGTCATTAGAAAACTCCGCCCAAGATGCCTCAATAGAATGATTTGGCAGAGAGGATGAATAGAACTCTAGTTGAGAGAGTTAGATGCTTACTTTCAGAGGCTAAACTTCCAAATACATTTTGGGCGGAAGCACTTAACATTGTTGCCTATGTTATCAATTTTTTCTCCTGCTTTTGCTTTGGATGGTGATGTCCCAGATAGAGTTTGGTTTTCCAAAGATGTTTCTTATGGTCTCCTGAGAGTTTTTGGGTGTAAAGCTTGTGTGCATGTTCCTAAATATGAGAGATCGAAATTGGATGTCAAAACTAAGCAGTGCATCTTTATCGGTTATGGTCAAGATAATTTTGAGCCGAGGGTCTCCTAGAAATAGCCTCCCTGCCCCTCGGGGTAGGGGTAAGGCATGTGTACATATTACCTCCCCAAACCCCACTTGTGGAATTATACTAGGTTGTTATTATTGTTTTTATGATCCAGTTGACAATAAACTTATGAGAAGTCGTGATGCAATATTCTTTGAAGATCAGACTACTGAAGATATTGACAAAGTTGAGAAGATAGATTCCCAGAGTAATGAGAGCCTAGTTGATATTGATCCAGTTTCAATTGCTAAGACACCTATTGCACATGAAGGAACCCAAGACAATGATGGAGATAGTGACCAAGATCAAAATGATCATCATTGTGTCGATGTTATTGATGCTCCAGTTGATGAACTTATGGTTGATCAATAACCAATTCCTCCTCGGGTAACTTCTTTGAGTGCTCCTGAAACCTCTCTTAGAAGATCTACCCGGGAGAAGCAAAAATCCATGCGCTATCCTCCTGATGAGTATGTACTTTTGACTGACATGGGAGAACCTGAGAATTATGATGAAGCCATGCAAGATACGCATAAAGATCAATAGATAAAAGCCATGGAAGATGAGATGAAGTCACTCCATGAGAATGACACATATGAGTTAGTGAAATTGCTGAAAGGTAAGAGATCTTTATCTAATAAATGGATATTCAGAATAAAGCAAGATAACCATACCTCTGCGCCTAGATACAAGGCGAGGTTAGTTGTTAAAGGTTTTGGCCAGAAGAAGAGAGTTGACTTTGATGATATTTTCTTCCCTGTTATGAAGATGTCTTCTATTCGTGTGGTTCTAGACTTAGTTGCAAGTCTAGATTTAGAGGCTGAGCAGATGGATGTCAAGACTGCTTTTCTTCATGGTGATTTAGATGAGGAGATTTATATGGAGCAATGTGATGCCCCAAAAGGTCATCACTTGTTTTAGAAATAAATTCAGTATTCCGAGGCCTTAAAACCTCCTTTTGTCTCACCTCAATTTGCGTGCACAATTCGGGAGCGTATCCGGAAAGCCATTATGAGAAAATCTATGAAAACTAATAAATTTTTGACTTTAAAATAAATTTAGGTTGACTTAGGTCAATATTTTAGGTAAACGAGCCCGGACCCGTGATTTGACGGTCCCAAAGGGTCCGTAGGAAAATATGAGACATGGGCGTATGCCCGGAATCGAATTTCGAAGTCCCAAGCCCGAGAAATAAATTTTTAAAAAAAATTATTTTTTGGAAAATATATGAGTTTTTGGAAATCAAAATGTGTTTGAAATTTGATGGTATCGGGACTGAATTTTGGTTTCAGAACCCGGTACAAATCTTATAGGTGATTTAAGTTGAGTTTGTGAAATTTGGTAAGAAACAGGCTTGAAATGTCGTGAATCGGACTTTATTTGAGAAAATTGGAAAATTTGATGTTCTTAAGTGATTTCATGATTTTGATGCTAAATTCATAGTTGTTGATGTTATTTTGGTGATTTGAATGCACGAGCAAGTCCGTAAGATATTTTATGGGTTAGTGTGCATGTTTGGTTTGGAGCCCCGAGGGCTCAGGTGAGTTTTGGATAGGCCACGAAGTGAGATTTAAAATTAGGAAAAAATGTTGCAGGTTGCAGGTCTGGTGCTGGCATTGATGATCTCGCAATTGCGAGATCAGAGTATTCAAGGACATGCACCTTGAATGTTCAATTGCGACCTATTCTTCGCAATTGTGAAGATAGCAGGTTCTGAACGGGTTTGCAATTGTGAACCCTCATCGCAATTGCGACATCAGAGACCAGTTAATTGGGACTTAGACGCATTTTCAACCATTTTCATATCTTCTCAAAACATAAACTCTCTTGGGCGATTGTCCAAAGAAAATTTCTTCTCCAAATCGATTGTAAGTCGTTTCTAACTCGTTTTTTTAATCTTTAACATCTTTTCACATGATTTTAACTCAAAATCAAAAGTTTGGGTGTTTTGGGTAGAACCTAGGTTTTTCAAATTTTGAGGATTTGGACTTCGATTTGAGGTCCGATTTCAAAATAAATTATATATTTGAGTTCGTGGATGAATGAGTAATCGGGTTTTGATCCGAACCTCGGTTTTGACCATGTGGGGCCGTGGTCGATTTTTTATTTTTGGGAAAAACTTTAGAAAACTTATTTTCATGCATTATAATTGATTTATTTAGCATTTATTGATATAATTAAGTAACTTGTCGCTAGATACAAGCGAATTGGTGGTGGAATCAAGAGGTAAAGCGATAGTTGAGGCTTGAATTATGTTCGAGGCATCAAAGTAAGTGTTTGGTCTAACCTTAGCTTGAGGGATTAGGAGTCGAATCCTATTTGCTATGTTTTATTTGATGAGTACGACATATAGGTATGGTGACGAGTATCTATACATTGGTGTCAAGCATGCCCATGAGTCTTAAATTGAAATCGTTGTGTTCTTACTAAGTACTACAAATGCCCAAGTTGTTGATTCTCTGTGTTGGGAAAGAATTATGATTATTCTCGTGGAAATTGCTTATGGTTGAGTATTGGTTCTTGTTGAGGCTTCTTTTGTGAAGTTAAATGTTGGAACAAGTTTGGTTATAGCTGATTCCCTTGTCGGGACGTAATTACTTCTTACTGTCGATTCCCTACCAGAATATTGTTGTTCCCTTATTGCTCCCTTGTCGGGATTCTTTGTGGTTGGTGTTGAATTATATATATGGATTGGGTTACACGCCACAACAATATTATATGGATCGTGTGAGTACATGATTTCTGCCCCAAGCAAATCATTCCCAAAAGGTTCAAACAGAAATAATTTTTTTTGTATTTTTACAATTTTTGTGCATTTTGGGGGTCATTGTTTGATAATTGTTGCATTTTAGTTGTGTTAATTCGTATAAAATACAAAAATATGCATTTGCATTTAGGATTTAATTTCATATTTTAGTATTAACTAGAAGTTAATTTGTTTTAGAATAAAATAACATGAAAATCGCAAAAATAATTCACTTTTGCATTTTAATTGTTTAATTGTGAGTTTGTCGTGAAATAGGTTTTAAATAATTTAAGAATTTAATCAGTTTAGCTTTGGAATATTAGGACTCTATTTTAATTTTCTGCACATTTATAAAATTAGGAAAAAAAATAAAACAAAAAAACAAAACAAAGAAGAGAAAAAGAAAACAATTTGATAAAAAAGAAAAATAAAAGGAAAAACCAAAAGGAGTGGTCTTATTTGAAGACTCAGTTTTGGGCCAGTTTTGCATTTAAATCCGACTGGCCCAAGTCAAAAAACCGACCCCATGCCCGGTCTGGCCCAAATACCTCAGAACCCGGTCCAGCACCCCCCTCTAAAACGATGCCGTTTGGCGTCCTGTAATCTCAACCATTGAAACATCCTAATCTAACGGTCCACAAGCTCCTCGGGGATAAAAAATATAATGGTCGTGTGTTTTAATTAGACAAGAGGGGTTACTCTGATGGTAAGCAACCCCCACTTCCAACCGAGAGGTTGTGAGTTCGAGTCTCCCCAAGAGCAAGGTGAGAAGTTCTTGGAGGGAAGGATGCCGGGGGTCTATTTGGAAACAGCCTCTCTACCTCAGGGTAGGGGTAAGGTTTGCGTACACACTACCCTCCCCAGACCCCACTAAGTGGGATTATACTGGGTTGTTGTTGTTGTTGTTGTTGTTTTAATTAAACCAAAAAGACAAAACAAGTATTCCTCGTACCCTGTCTCCCGCCGCCTCTGTCACCGCTGCTCTTCACCGGAATCCTCACCGGCGGAAAACTCCACCACCACCAACGGCCACCAAAATAACACCCCGTCTTCTCCTCGTCACCCTCATCTCGATTCCATAGTCATTTTCTCTCGAATCCTCCTGTATCCCGTCGAATCTTCATCGGAAGATTTTTCGGCCAAGTTGCCGGTTATGCCAAATGACCCCAAATTTACACCGTAGGATCGCCTGAGACTCCTCTACCCAACCCCCATAGCGGCATCTCTCAAATCTGTCTAGAATTGGTCGAATGTTGAAAAGAAATTTTCTGGCCAAACACCTAAAATGGCAACTGCTTGCAATTGACACAACAAAGTTCCTGGACATCCCTCGTAAGGGATCGATCGCCAATAGAGCTCAAATAACCTTAGGCATGGCCGGATTTGGAAACAACATGACCGGCGGGCATTTTTTTTAGTAAGTTTCTTAGTTTTCTTTGCATGGTTCCTTCTTGGATTGTTTCTTATTTGCTGATTATTAATTGTTCCCGTTCGCCTTGTGGTTTAGTTCACATTTCATGATTTGTTTCGTCAATTGGATAAATGTTTGTTGGTGATAAATGTAGTTTGCATCTTAATTGGATTAATTGTTTCAGTCGTCAAGATTTGTTTGTGTGTTATTTAGTTTTAGGTCTATTTTTAGCTTCATATGGATATTTGATTAGGTGTTAATTGTTAGGGTAATTAGTCCAAATTCAGTTTGGGGTTAGATTATGGGTTCGAAATTGGACTTTAGTTGACTAAACTCTCTTGTTAGTTAATTAGTTGTAGTTCAATCAAGGTGGCAGGATAGTAATTCTATAGTTGAACTAGGGAGCATTTGGGGAAATTCAATTAGTTAAAATACACTAGGAGCTTCTAGATAGGGGTTGGGAAGTAATTTGTAGAGAATAGTGTCACTTACTTTTGTGGCAAGTTAGAAATAAAAGGGTAAAAAGGTTAAAAGAGGGAGGGACCTAAGAAGCAATTTTAAAACTTAATTCATCTATAAAAAGGCACTCTAATGCCTTAGAGAACAAGGGGGGAGCACATGAAAAATTCCCCAAAGTTTTGAATCTCAAAAAAAAAAATCCCCTCAAAAGCTCTCTCTCTCTAATTTTCAGATCTAGATTTGAATATTCCACATTTGAAAACCCAAAAAAAACAAACAGAAAAATAAGAGAAAACTCAAAAACAATTCACTGTTGCATTGCCCTTTTGATCATTTTCAATTCCTAGCCATTAATTCAGTTTTTAAGCCTACCTAGGATCCGAAACAATTTGAATCTCCTTATTTCTATTCTAACTCGAGTTTACAAATGCATCTGAAGTGATTTGGTGATTTGCTCGAGTTGTTGCTGAGTATTTTTGACTGTTGAAAGATGTTCTGTGACTGCCTAGTTAGCTTCGAATAGATTTGGTCTGTTTTGGTTGGATTTCCCCATTCCTGGGTTGTTTTGAAGCTGGTGAATCCTGTTCTGTTTAGTTGTTGTTGACTCTCACCTTTATCTGTCTGTTTTATACTACCTGGTACATTTTCGTTGACTCTTGAATTGGAAGTTTGATCTGCTTGTATGAATTACCTATGGAATCTATGAATGAAGAGTTGGCCATTGTCCACTTGAATTCATTTGGAGTCATTGATTAACTGTTGATACGTAACCCAGCTATTCATGTTTGATTGTAGTTAGTTATAGGATTTGCTTTAATACATTCGTTATTCTAGTTTGTCTATAATAAGCTAGTGGACTGTTTTGAATTGATGAACTGTTGAGTAGTATAATGTAGAGTGTCTCAGCCATTTTCAGTATTATCAAAGTTAGTTCAAAAGTTTATATGTTGTAAAACAAGTTCGAATAGTTCGAAATGGAATTAGCTATAATTGAGTAATTAGAAAGGTTGTTCTTAGTTTGGCTTAACTATTGGTTTAGTTTAATTGGTTAATAAGCAGCATGTTAGCATAGCATTAATTCAGTCACAGAATACTTCATTAGGATTTGGTACTCATTTTTACATAAAATAGTCTATTCAAACAGTAAAGGGCCTTTAAGCTTAGTTCATCACATATTGAGGATCCACTGCATAAGTATCACTAACTGTCTCTCCATTATTAACACTTTAATTTGTGTTGTTGAAAGTAGAATCTCATGTTTGGCTGTGAGGTCCACGGCCTCCAAATGTACCAGGGCCATGAACTTTGGCCCAAATAATACCTGACATTCAATTACATGCACGAGGGTTCGAACCCTTTTCTTCGTGAAGGATGGCCTACGTATGCCTTTCAACGTGCATTTCTGGGCCTCAAATCATCTATTATGCAGGCCCAAGATTTGTGCCAATGCCTGTTTTGCCTCATTTAGCAACAAATTATATAGGACTTTCCTTGTGTTTTTTAGAGGCAACAATAAATAGAAAAATCATAGTCATGTTAGGATTGGCTTTTAAATAAGAAATGAGATGAGCCTCGCCAAATAAAAAAAAATTGTGGGGCCTTCAATAAATATTATATTCAAATACTTAGAATTTCGAAACGGGCCTTTTAGCAAATTTCACTGTCTTCCCAAAAGATAATAAACACGTAGTCACTTTAGGCGCGTATGTTAATAACATTACCTTCCTAAATACAGGTGCACATTTATGTGACCCAAATCCAAATCTCAACGAAGTTGAAATGTGTTTAAAGCCACGGGCGTACTGGTACGGCGTGGTTCGAGATACATTTTTACGACGTTGCAATTCTTCTAAAAATACATATATAGAAAAGCGAGTTATTAATAAAAGGCACATAAAAACAGAACATGTATTGAAATCAGATAAAAATTAAATACAACAGTTGAGCGACCGTGCTAGAACCACAGAATTCGGGAGTGCCTAACACCTTCTCCCGGGTTAACAGAATTCCTTATCCGGATTCTGGTTCGCGGACTGTTAACAGAGTCAAAGTTTTGCTCGGTTCGGGATTCAATCGGTGACTTGGGACACCATTAATCTCCCAAGTGGTGACTCTGAATAATTAATAATTATATTCCGTTCCGATTGTCCTTTAATTGGAAAAACTCCTTTACCCCTTCCGAGGGGTTAATCATAAAAAGGAGGTGTGACAGCTCTGGCGACTCTGCTGGGGAAAAGAAACCCAAAACTTCGGTTTAGGGTTTAAGAATTCGAGCTCGGAATAATTGTTGTATTTTTTTATATCTGATTTCCCTACATGTTCATGATTAATGTGCTAAATGTTTAACGCTTTGATATTATTTGAATTGTATATAAACTGTGCCAAAAACCCTTCTCTTCTCACCTCCGGGGATGTGCTTACTTGTTGAGACTCCCTATTCTGTTAGTGTCAATACCCTGAAATAAGAAAGAGGCCGGACAAGTTACTAAGCCGGATGGCCTTTTGGTTCCCGGTACGTAGCCCCCTCCTCGACTCGAGTTGTCCGCTCGGGTACACAGTCTAGAACATATAACCAGGTTTTGAACTTAGAATAGGGACGTTTATTTGCATCACGTATGACTTAGGGGACTCAACACAGGGGTTGGGTCCGTCTAGGACAGGTAACCGATTATGAAAAGACCACCATGATACATTTTTACGTGTTGCATTTATTTATCTTGGGCCTGCATGCTGACCGATTTTTAAAAAAAAATAATTTTGTGAAATTGAGAAAAAAAGAGAAAGAGAAAAATAATAATTATAGTTTTAAGAAAAATCGATACCCAAATACTGTCGAAGCTCTGCTAAAATTTTGTAAAAAAAAGGTTGAAAAGTAGAAATGTTTTGATTTTTTTTAATAATTCATTTTATAAAGCAAAGAAAAAAAATATAAAAGAGTTTTTATTTTGGGTTATTGAAAAAAAAAATGCTATTTTATTTTGTTTTCAAAAATTAAAAAATATATAGTTTGAAAATGAAAATTTTTGCTTTAAAATAGTTTTGTTATTTGATTTTGCCAAAAATAGAAAAGAAAAAAAAATGGTCTGTTTTAAAATAGTTTGCCCGAACTACGCTAGTTTGATTCTCACCACGTGTGAGATACGTAGGCAACCCTTGACGGGTCCAACCACACCTTTTTGCAAAAAATAGCCAAAAATATCCATTTTATTTTGTCATAAATAAATCAAGTGATGCCGTTTTGTCAAAATAGCCGAATGTCCCAAAAGGGCGTCGGAAGGTTGTTTTTGAAAATGGCCACTTTGAATCATTTCCTAACGGTTAGCAGGCACATCATTAAAATCTTCTCTTGGAAGTGCTGAAAGGCCGTATCGACAAAGTAGGTTTTTTTTTTGCTTGTAAAAATTAGAATTGAAGAACAAAAAAAAAAATATATATAT
>MU690976.1:0-11870 GCA_026770625.1 Nicotiana glauca
GTAAAGGACTCTTCCTGAGGACGGACCACTTGGACAGTACTCTTGAGGGAAGTAGTCCACGTAGATTTTTTTTTTTATTATTTTCTTTTCTCTTTTTAGGTAGTGTAGTAATTCCCCCTTGGTTTTTATTTTGACCACGGTTCTTTTCCAAGGGCTTTTTTCTTGTACTGGGTTAGGTAGATATTTTTTAGGACTCTGAAAACTCTCTTGGATTAGGATGGGTAAGGGTAGGACTGCACCCTTGTGATGTATACACCTACTAACAAGAAAACGAACTTGAGAGTGCGACGTCTAGGCTCATGTGTAGACTCATAATTTGTGCCTTAATTATGCACACCTTGTCTTGCTTGAATGCTCATATGAGTATGTGACTAACTAATTCGGAATGAGTTACGTGCCAAGTGTGTGTGAGAATTACCTGTATTCTATGTTTGCATGTGATACCTAGAACTTGCCCTGTGTGTTTGCAAAGAGAAATAGAAGTTGTTTAGTTTTAGATATGATGGAGTCATTTCTTTGTGTAGCTAGTCTAAATATAAATCCACCTGTACGTATTACCATAGTTAACCCCTTTGAGCTTAAGCTTGTTTCTTTGGTAACCTTGTTATAAATTGCATCCATATGTTGAATAGCTTGACCCTTTGCCTCCTAGAAGCACTTGAGTTTTTAAAGATTATGTAAAAGTCGAAGTGTGGGGTGATAGGGAAGTAGAAAAAAAGGAAACCAGGAAAATACTTGAAGGGTGCGATGGTTGTTAAAAAATGTGTGTGTCTTGAAATATAGAGAAAGACCTTGTAAATAAGTGGTCCTACGATAGTGCATAGCAAGAAGAAGAAAAAAAACAATTGCGCCTAGAAAAGTGGGGATAGCTTATGACGCAAGTGTGGGAGAATGACTGGGCTGAACACGGATAATGGATTAAAAGGAAGAATGTATTAAAAGTGCTTGGGGAGGTTAGTCACTATATCCAAATATATCATATTCGTCCCTTAGCCTACATTACAACCAAATAAAGACCTCTTGATCTTAGACTAAAACAACTCGATTAGTAGAGTATTACACTAAGGGTAAGCTTATGATGTTTCTGTGTGGCATATGAATGTTCTTTGCTGAGAGTGAGTGAATTTTTTCTATATAAAGTTCTTTGTGCTTGATTCTATATGTGTGGAATTTCTCTCAAATTATTGATGTGAGGGCATGTGACTCAGGAAGAAACAGTAAGTTTTCACCTCTGTTAGAGTAACTAGAGTGAGCATGTGTGTGGCATGGCATTAGAGTCTACATCTGAGGTGTGACAGTTGCACTGCTTAGGTTATTCTGTCATAATGGCGAGTGTGACATAAAATTGGGTAATTCGTTGAGCGATTAGGCCTAGAAGTGTGGTTCAACTTGCTCGAGGACGAGCAAAGCTTTAAGCGTGGGGTGTTGATAATAGGTGAATTGAACTATGATTAAGCCTCAAAAGAACCACTTTCTCGTAGAGTTTTTATTGTAAAAGTGATAGCAAAATGCTCTTATTAGTGTTTTTCATGTTTTTCAGGTGACATACAGTAGAAGAAGGCTATGGAATGGTTTTGTATCATTTATGGAAGAAAAAGAAACCAATCGCACCAAAGTCGCCAAATGAACCATATGAAATACACAAACAAGGCCTGGAGGAGAATTGTCGCGGTCCCGGCGTAACCACGGTCGGACCGCGGCGAGATGCGATATGAGATTCAGAGAGACCTTTTGGCCGCGGTCCTAGCATGGGCGTGGTAGGACCGCGGCAGACGACGAGAAATTGAAGGACTGAAGTGCAAATTCCGTAATTCTTAGCCCAAAACCCTATTTAAATACTAGAACTCACCCAAGGGAGGCATGTAACATTATTAGAGAGTACTTTGAAAAGAAAAACAAGTGTGAGAGATCACCCAAAACATAATTATTTCTATTCTTCGTTATTTTCTTGCAATTTATGATTATGAATCTTTTAGTATTTGGTTTCCCCATTATCATGAGTAGGAGTAGCTAAAAACCTTAATCTAAGGTATTGGTGGAACCCGTTATGGATGAACTTATTGTGATATTAATATAGTTTTGATTGGTTCTTAATCTATATTTGTTCAACTACGTTCTTGTTGTAGTTGATTGAAGGGCCCTCAATTAGCTGTGCCTATTTATTATGTATCTACTTGAGAGAGAGTGCATATTTAGGTAGTTGTTTGAACAACATCACTCCCGGAGTATAGGCGAGAGTCATAACCGAGGGTTTAGAGGTTGGATTAGAGATAACGATACCTCGGGTGCAATCTAAAGTGAACTGTAATGAAATCTAGCTAGCGTAGCTTGAGAGAGTGCGTCTAGTAAATTATCATAATTACTTGAGAGAGAGTTATGATAGCTGGAGAGTTCATGATTGATAGAGGCAACTAAGTCATAGCTATAAGAAACATACAACTAAGGAAATCAACAACGGGGGAAACCATAACCTTAGACCTTTACTTCAATTGTTTATAACTGCTTGTTAGTTAATTCTTAGTTTATTATTCTTGTTTAGCTATAGCAATATAAAAACACCGCCAACTATTATTCATAAATTTTGAGAAAGTTTATTATTGAGAATTTAGTGATCTAACAACAACAGTTGATACGTTAATTCCCTGTGGGATTCGACTCTGGGAATAATACCCTGGATTATATTTGTAACGCCCGCTTAGTCTTTTAATAGACATAGTTGAGCGTGATCAACGGTGCGCCTATAGATGCATCTATTTAATCTGCCGAGGCGTTCGGCCCATTCTAAAATAAACACATAGAGACATTCAGTAAACAAGCCAACAAGGGGAAATTATTCAAGGAAAAACAAATTCTCTTTTAACAAATTAAGAAAGTGAGGTTTAGATCTTGTTAGAAATTCATTTACTATTTTGATGTGGTTTAAGCAATTCAATTGTCCATAAGATAACAAATATTCCAAGTATAGCATGCTTTTGGGTCCTAGACTACCCGGACAATAGCATAATAGTAGCTACGCACGGACTCTCATCACCCCGTGCGTACGTAGCCCCCACAAATAGGAGCACATAACCAATTAACTCACATATGGGGACAATTCCCTCTTATAAGGTTAGAAAGGAGACTCACCTCGCTCCGAAGATCCACACCGGCATTATACGCCCTTCCGAAGACTCTAATTGATGCACCACGCTCCAAAACTAGCCAACGGTTACGCAAATCAATTAATATATGCTCGATTATTCATTACAATCTAATTTATAGCAATTCCTAACTCCGATCGAAAAGTTGACCAAAACGCCCTCGGGCCCACGTGTCCGGAATCTGAAATTTTTCGAAGATAAAGATTACCCATGACCTTAGGAACTCAAATATATAATTTTCACTAATTTCCATACCCAAAATCGTGGCTAAATTCCAAGAATATAATTTTCTAGGTTTTTCACCAAAGCACCACTTTTTCTACAATTTTCCAAGTCTAAATCCATAGATAAACCTTATATTTAACCAAAGCTAGCATAAATTACTTACCTCATGACAAGTGACGAAAATGGTGCTTCAAAGCTGCTCCCCATCGACTCAAATGGAAGAAAAATGGGGTTGAAATGAACTCAACCCCGAATTTTAAAGACCTCACTGCTCCAGGCATTTCCGCTTCTGCGGAATTATTTCTGCTTATGCGGTTCCGCTTATGTGGTTAAAATGCCGCTTCTTTGGCTCCTTCCAAGCCGCCCAGCTTCCGCTTCTGCGCTTCCTTTTCAGGTGCGGTCCCGCATCTGCGGCTCGCTGACCGCATCTGCGGTCCCAGCTCCCCTCACCAAAATTCGCATTTGCGGTCTTCCTGGCCGCGTCTGCGGCTCCGCACCTGCTACCAAATCTTCGCAGGTGCGGAAATACCAGATATCAACTGCCTCAGTTTTTCTTCAACTCCAAATTTGATCTGTTAACCACCCGAAATCCACCCGAGGCCCCCGGGACCTCAACCAAACCCACCAACTAATCCCAAAACATGTTGCGGACTTTCTTGAGGTATCAAATCATATCAAACAACGCTAAAACCACGAATTTCACCCTGATTCAAGCTTTATGAACTTTGAACTTTACAACTTCTACTTCCAATGTTTAAACCTATCAAATCACGTCCGATTGACCTCAAATTTTGCACACAAGTCATATTTGACATTACGGACCTACTCCAACTTCCGGAATCGGATTCCGACCCCGATATCAAAAATTCCACTTCCGGTCAAACTTCTCAAAAACCTTTAAATTTCTATCTTTAGCCAAATGGCTTTAAAATGACCTACGGGCCTCCGAATTCACTTCCAATCGCGCTCCCAACTCCAAAATCACCATACGGAGCTACTCCTAGTCTCGAAATTCCAAACGAACATCGATAACACTGAAATTCACTTCAAACCAAACTTATGAAATTTCTTCTAGAATGCCAACTTCCACAATAGGCGCCAAAACGCTCTCGGGTCATCCAAAACCCGTTTCGGGCATACGCCCAAGTCCAAAATCATCATACGAACCTGCTGAAACCTTCAAATCCTGATTTCGAGGTCATTTACTTGAAATTCCAATCCTAGATCATTCTTTCAACTTTAAGATTCCGAAATGAGAATTCTCTTCCCAATTCAACTCTGAACTTCCCGAAATTCAATTTCGACCACGCGTACAAGTCATAACACCTGAAATGAAGCTGCTCATGGCCTTAGGATGATGAACGACGCGCTAGAGCTCAAAATGACCGGTCGGATCGTTACGGTTTACTTGTACCAATCTCATTTTTAAATTAAGATGTAGCAAGCTGCAGGCATCAAGTTTTATAAAGAAAATGACTTTCTTGTTTACTTATGGCAAGAGTATAATCCCATAAATTTTATTTAGTCCGACAAAGAAAATTTGAACTCCCAAAAAAAAAGAGCACGTAAGCACAAAGAAACTTTGAAAATTTAGGATATTTTTTATATAACCATCTGCTAAAGTTTACTTGCTCAAATAAAAACAATCTAAATGAATCCAATTTATAGCAAAAACTTAAAAGACTAGATAAACATAAATGGATATATCTATAATTCTGTGTGCTTCCTTGAAAATGGGTGGACTACTGGAGAATACATACAAGATGTTCTATTATGACAAATTCTTCTGCAATGACCACATTTAAATGTTATTTTTGATGATTCAGTAGCTGAAAATATGCCTTTTCTTCTGCTTTCTACCTGGCGGGACCTTGAAATCTGGAGGTTTATAATTTGTGACTTAACACACTCTAGAACAATCCAAGAATCTATATGTCCTACAGGATGTATTTATCTTTCATATGTTTTTAGCCAAGATTCTTTAAGTACCAGTCCGAGCAGAAATTGGACTTTTTGATGTTTCTCTTCTCGATAGCTGCAATTGCATGTATATACGGTAATTAATCAAATTTAAACTAAAATCAATCACATGTTCTTTTGTTTAAGACCAAAAGAAAGTATTTCCTTCTTCCTCAACTCTAGAACGCCATGAATCAACAAGGAAGACCTTCAAAGTTGAAAAACTAATAGCACAGAATTTATTGACTCAACTATGTTTGTTGTGAGCATGTCATATCTTCGTCGTGGACAACAAGAACGTGCCCACCTTTCCGGTGGTTCTTCCATCAAGTAGTCAAAAGTATTCTTATCAACTTTTGCTATCTCTGACATGTATTGATCAAATTCTTTGCGCTTGTATACTCTTGCAACACTTTTAACACTTTTATGACCCCACTTTTCACTTTCCTTCGCTTTAGGTTCTGCTCCAAATGATAGATACAAATCTCATTGTGGCTTTCAGGATATACCTTTGCGAGGCCATGTGCAATAGATTGATGCATATCTGATAAAAAAATTAAATTTTCACGGCTACCAATTACATTGCGAAGCTCACTAAAGTACCACTCATAGGAGTTGTTATTTTAAGATTCTGCAATCCCAAAGGCTATGGAATATTTGGCTATTTGCTTCCTTTGAAATTGAAATCATTAAACGCCATGATATTTTGAATTAAATAAAGTTGCATCAACAGCAATCACTGGTCTATAATGATTCCAACCAGCTATTATGATCCATATGCATAAAATATATAAAGTAACCTAAAAATACAGTTAATAATAGAAGGTAAAAATACAGGACACCATGTCCTTAATATTTACACTGCACACATCAAAGTTAAGGACACCATGTCCTCAGCATTTACGATGCACAAATTAAAGTTAAGGACATCATGTCCTTAACATTTACACTACACACATCAAAGTTAAGGATAGCATGTCCTTAACATTTACAATACACAAATCAAAGTTAAGGATACCATGTCCTTAGATTTACAATGCACAAATCAAAGTTAAGGACACCGTGTCCTTAGTATTTACACTGCACACATAAAAGTTAAGGAGACCATGTCCTTAGAATTTACAATACACAAATCAAAGTTAAGGACACCATGTCATTAACATTTACACAGAACATATCAAAGTTAAGCTCACCATGTCCTTAACAATTACAATGCACAAATCAAAGTTAAGGACACCATGCCCTTAGCATTTACACAGCATACATCAAAGTTAAAGACACCATGTCTTTAACATTTACAATGCACAAATCAAAGTTAAGGACAGCATGTCCTTAAATTTATAATGCACACATCAAAGTTAAGGACACCATGTCCTTAACATTTACACGGCACGCATCAAATTTAAGGATGCAAAATGTCCTTAACATTTACGATGGACAAATCAAAGTTAAGGACACCATGTCCTAAAGTTTAAAACACACTAATAAACTCTTGTTGATTGTTTACCTGTTGTTGTCGTCTATTTTTATGTTAGTGCATGTTCCCGGAGTTTTACTTTTCATCATTTACAAGTATGCAGACAATCTTCAGGAATTCCTCTTATTAAAGCTGAAGCACGTTTAATAGCACGTCA
This sequence comes from Nicotiana glauca, assembly GCA_026770625.1. Taxonomy (NCBI): domain Eukaryota; kingdom Viridiplantae; phylum Streptophyta; class Magnoliopsida; order Solanales; family Solanaceae; genus Nicotiana; species Nicotiana glauca. Next base: position 6,959 of record MU690976.1, read on the forward strand.
CACCTTGTGATAATCAATGTCTAGTCCATGCAATTTTTGCATTTCTGCCATGACAAAGGCTGGTGTAACTTCAAACCTTGGGTCTCAAAGATTGTCAATAATGTAACCACTAATAAACTTTGAAGTTGCATGCCTTTGATCAGTTTTCATAGTGTTAACTGAGCAGTCATGATTTTTCTCAATCTTTACTATCTTGAATAGTGTTGAATCTTTAATTCTGAAAGCATCCACACACCACCCACACTTTTCATCATTGCATTTCAATGAATATCTTATTGAGCTTGATCTAACAACCTTGAATTCAAAATATCCTTTAATTGCTATATTCAAAAAATAGTTAATTATACTCTTCTTTTTGTCAAATATTGATCCCATTTTTATTTCATCCAACGAAGTATTTCTCTTAATATTGTAGTTGGGGATTCTTTTTGTTTCGACTTTGAGCTTCGTCTAACTAGTTGAGTAGAGGATTTTTCAGCAACTTCTTCCATTACTGCTGCACTCTCTAAGACTTGAATATCCAAAGCTTGTTGGTTGTCAATCTCTATAATGCTTTGTCCTTCTACTTGAATAGAATTAAATGTTTGAAGCACCTCTTCAATTATTGGTTCACGTTCAACCACATCTATTTCCATTATCTCTTGGCATTTATCTTGATTGTCTTGTTGAGTTTCTATATTGACATGTTCAAAGGTGCTTGTAGAGCCAAAAACTCTTTCCGAAACATCAATAATGAAACGACAGCCCTTGAAGCGTGAATGACTTTTTAGTAACTCTATACATGTGTGAAGATCTAGATCTTTGGATACAAGCATTCCCTTGCTTGTTCCCAGGTTGATATCAAACCATATCGTTGTTTCTAACTTGTCTCTATCCAATTCAATAACTTCAAAGAGTTGGTTGATGAAATCTTCAAATCGAATTACCTCAGGTACTAGAACAAGCTTTGTTTGATGATCCATTTACTTTTAGTCTGCGGTCCATTTACCATTAAAAGTAACTATAATACATATTGTATCCATCTTGCAAGTCAAGAAAATGGGAAATTCAGGACACTATGTCCTTAATGTTTACACGGTAGTAATTAAGTTAAGGATAGGATGTCCTAAACTTTATCAGTACAAGTTGCAAATATAAGGCACTTTGTCCTTAATATTTACATCAGCAGTCATGAAGTTAAGAACACGATGTCCTAACCTTTATCAATTAGAGTTGCAAATACAGGACATTATGTCCTTAATATTTACACAGTAATCATAGAGTTAAGGACATCATGCCCTAAACTTAATCAATACAAGTTGCAAATACAGGACACTCCGTCCTTAATATTTACTCAACAGTCATGAAGTTAATCGTGTCCTAAACATTATCAATACAAGCTGCAAATACAGGACATTATGTCCTTAATATTTACACAGTAGTCATAAAGTTAAGGACATCGTGTCCTAAACTATATCAATCCAGAAAAGAAATAAAAATATCAAATCCCTTGCGTCTTATTCTCCAACAACCAAATAAAAATCTACACAAATACACAAAGGCATATAGAGATATCTGAAATTTTAGAACTTACTGTAATTTTATGGTGAAATTTGGACGAGAAAGTTGAATTCTCTAGTTTGAAATAGGAGGAGAAAAGCTTCTGTACTTTGGACTATCACAGGCAAATTTTTAGCGAGAAAGGAGGAGAAAAGCTTCTGTAATTTGGACGATCATAGGCAAAGTTTAAGCGAAGTTCTCCGCAATCCCAAGAAGCACGTAAAATAAGCAGAGAGCGTAGATTTCAGCAAATTATAGCTAAACAGGGAACGGGTTACCTATTCTTAACGGGCAAAGCGAGCCCCTTTAGGTATTTTCGTCCGAGCGGGTAAAAGTTTATTAAAGCGGTAGCTAAAGGCTAAAGGCATTTTAAATAGTGTTTTACAAGTAAAATACATGTTTTATTACTGGCTAACTGTGCACTTCCCCCGCCATACACTTGTACAGTTTTTCTTCTTTTTTTCAATAAGGTCTTGACCTGGCCTCGTCACTTCTCTACCGAGATTAGACTTGACACTTACCAGGCACCGTTGTGGTATACTCATGCTACGCTTCTGCATATCTTTTTATGCAGATCTGGGTACCTCCTACAAGCCCAGGTATTAGCGAGACCTCAGCTGCGGAGACTTCAAGGTATACCTGCCACCGTCTGCATGCCTCGTAGTCCCCCTCTACCTAGACTATTCTATTTTCATGATCCGATTCGTAGCTTCCCTTCGCCAAAGAACACCAACTGGTGAAGTTGATATCATCTCATTCATTATCCTTTTGCCTATAGACATTGATGTATAGGATTATTTAGTACTACTATTTAGAGCTTGTGACTTGTAATCGCAAGATTTTGGGAGTTTTATATGCTGAGTTACGAAGTTTATTTTACATAGTTGCTGAGTTTTGAGACTTCAATTATTATTTCAGTTGCTTCTGCATGAATGTTAGGTTTAACTAGTCTTAGAGACCAGGTGTCATCACGACATCCTACAGAATGAAATTGGGATCATAACAACTTCAGTTATCTCTACAAGCTAAACAGAAAATACATTTTACTTGATAATCAGGAAGGAGCACCGGTAACTCTTTACCACAGTTTAAACCTATACTAACTTGCAAAAGTTAGAGATAAAACATTTTTAGACCTGCATTAACCTGTAAAATTGAAAGATGAACGAATAGTATAGCCATTGCATATACAAGCCTCTCTATGGAATCCTGTTTCCGGTCCTAATCCTGGCTTGAATATTCATATTCATATACAATATATCAGGTGCTTTGCTCTGCTAGGTATGCTTAATCCTGAACTTCCTATACTGATACCATCTGTTATTTCTTTTTGTACCCCTAAAGAATCTAAACTTTTCGTCATAATTGATGCATAATTACAATCAACAAGCCACTCATCCCCATTGGTCCACAGAGTATGCTTGAAGTTGATTTTATCTTTGCAGCAAAAAGTAGTTTGTACGAGTCTTGTTATCTGGAAATTTGACTGTGGTCTTTGAAAGTCAGTTGTTGCCATCATAAACACCCCTTCTGGAGCTGTGCATAATTGGCTCATCTGTGTAGCAGGAAAAATTAAGTCATATTTGCCTGAGCTTCTACAGCTTGTAGAAAGTGATTTGCATGAGCTTATCGAGTTATTCGTTGTATATATGATTAGACAAAATAATTGATGAGCACAACAAGAAACGTAGGCAAGTGGTTACTAGCGTGTTAACAGAAATAGTCCGGTTCTCATATCAAGTTCTCAAAACATTATAGTGTAAATGAAGCGCAGATTACCTTCGTCTTCATCTCCACCTTGAGTAGTAAAGAATGGAGTGAGGTAGTTTTTGTCCAGTGCTGAAAATGAAGTCGTGCTGGAGAAAATAAAATGCATTAAAAGACAGGAAATGATGAGGACCACCTGTGTCTCCCAGCAGTAAAACCCACTAGCTAGTTAGCTGGGATGACTTGGTAACGTTAAGGCGACCAAGGTTCAAATCTCCCTACACTTACATTGTGTCGCAAGCAAATAAACATTACCTTTTGTGGAACTCCTTAAGTTTCATCCTGAACCTGTTCCCTGATGACGATTCACCATCATAAGATTCATCACTATATGAAGGAGCTATATATCCATTGTTCCCCTCAAAGGTCTAAAAGTCGGAAAAGAGCAGGAAAAATTATTAGTGCACTGAGCCGAATTCAACTTATTACACTGTTGGAAAACAGCATTGCTAATACACTTACTTCACCCAAGGAGCCAGCATGACCATCACCCACAACTTCCAAGGCTTCTAACATGGTTCCTGTTGATCCTCCAATAATCAAAACCTGAAAAGTTGCAGTTTGATTAGATTATATCCAGAACATATTGTGGAAGAGATCATCCATTCAGTATGAAGGAAGAATGGGTACAAAAGAGTAATCGTAATCAAAATGGAAGTCAAGCGCTAAAAATCAGTTTAAATGAATCATTATTTGGAAAATGTCAGAGTGCATGGCTTCCGCAGAACACAGACATTATTCACCACCAGTTCGTGTCTGTCTTTTCTAATCAGCTTTTTCTTGTTCTTTCTGTTTTTCGCGATAAAGTTCTCTAATTCTACTCCAACATAGAGTTCTCTAATTGACTGTCTAATACAATGATCTTTAGAGCTGTGAGTAATTGTTAGACTTCTGTTTATCTTTATCTCGCACATACATTAAGACCAGTTGTTAGAAAAGCTTGTGGTTTCAGATAGTGCCACTGTGAATTACTACAATGGTCTTACAGAAGCCTTAGGGGTCGTTTGGTAGGGTGTATAAGAATAGCACTGAATAGGGTGTATTAAACCGTTATATAGTTACACTGTATATCCCGTTTTTAATGCAATGAACCAAAAATCTCCTAGAGAAAAGCATACACACTAAATGATCAAGTGATCATTAGTCCCTATATTATTCACCCATTGAATGGTTAAGGTTAGTGAGGAGTTCGATAGCCCCTTTCATGCTTTGAAATGTCTCTCCAACCTTGGGAAGAATAACAACAAGCATTGATTGCGCAGGCATAGGTGGAGGATTGTCTTTGAACATTGACATCTCTACCACGATGATAATCCAGCTGAGGCATGTGGTTGGCCTTTTGATTGCAAACAAAAATGCATGGTCGTCCAACTTTTAGTTTATTGCTTCAAAGTCATAACACTAATCCTCGTAATGGAAAAACAACTCAAATACGCCTCTATATAATAGAAAATAAAAAACGCCAAAAATGCTAAATCTGGTCCCTCAAAATACAACTAGGCTATCACATGCAGGCATTGTTGAGTTATTTTTCCGTTACAAAAAATAGGTTTATATCTCTCTGAACAAATTACCCAAAATCTATGGCCAGGGTTTTGTGTGTGGG
>MU690976.1:20968-35564 GCA_026770625.1 Nicotiana glauca
AATACTCAATTCATGGGTTCTCTAAAGCTAGATAACACACTAATATACAGAGCTCTAACCAAACTAACAAGACTCCTAGGCCTAACGTAAATGCACCAACAACAACTAAATTCCCAACTCGTCGACAAAGCCTAGATGGATACTTTGCTCCACTGACTTCTTAAACAATTGCCCACGACAGCAAAGTCAAATTGGCGCAACAACATTCCCAGCAAATTCCAGCTAAAAGGATACCACAATTTTCTTTTTCTTCTTTTCTTTTTATGACGGAGGTGTTCGGGCTAGCTTGCGTGTACCTCGACTATTCCACCGGAACTTGCTACCTCCCACCAGCTCAAGTATTAGGTAACTACCCACCAAAAGCTTTTTTTCCCTTTGATAAGGTTAAGTATTATTAATAAGAAGTATACCAAAAGGGTACACAAGAGTACATAACAGAGCCTACAGAGAACACCCTAATCCAAAAATTCCAGATACTGGTCCATACTTTCTAATAAACACCTGGTACACCAGAAAACAGATTATGCAGATAAAAATTTTTAAGACTAAAAATATTATTCTTTTTATTCTCAAAGCAAGCACTATCTCTTTCTGTCCAAATGGTCCAGAAAATGCACAGGGAAATGGTCCTACAAAGCTGCTTCTGAGACTTTGATATCTTTTGCACTTGCTTGACTTAGACTCCTAATATATGAAGGCATAGCCCAAATGACATCACAAAGATTCAGGAAGAGCTCCCAGCATTGCTTAGCAACTTTGCAGTGAAGAAAAAGATGATTTACCGACTCCAAGCTTTCTTGATTCTTCACATAGATAACACCTGCTGCTTAAGGAAAGCCTCTTCTCTGTAGATTATCTTGAGTTAAACAGGCTTCTCTGATAGCAACCCATCCAAAACAATCCACTTTGATAGGTCCTTTGGTTCTCTATATCATTTTCCATGGCCAATTCAGCAGTTAAACAATCAGATTGTTTTTGGAGAAGAGTGTAACAGTTCTTGACAGAATACTTCATGTCATTGCTATCTGTCCAAACCATGGCATCCTCTCTATCTTCTTCAACCACCACCATCTCCAGTATTTGAAATAATTGTCCAACTTCTTCCAACTCCCAATTCGAAAATTTAGCTGCCACCCACTAGGAGAATAAAAATCAGAAACAGTCCCTGCTTTGTTTGTGGAGCAATTGTATAAGGTAGGGAATTTAATGTTATTCGATTAATCCTCCTCTTCCAGTTTTATTGATCCAAGAACCCGATCCTATTTTCAAACTTACGCCCCCCTCCACACATCAGTCCAAAATTTGATTCTGACACCATAGCCCAGTTTCAGTTTAGTGTATTGTTGAAAATGATTCCATAGTCTACTGATGTTACTCCAGATATCACCCTTTGAAGAGCTTTGACACACAGGGGGGCACCCTTTGAAGAGCTTTCACATTTATCAAATTCTTGCAAATGCTTACTTTTCCATCATTATATTTCCACAACAATTTATATAATAGGATTTTATGTGTAGTCTCAAGTTCCTGGCCCCCATGCCTCCTCCTTATCAGTATCACATTTTGTCATTGATAACATGATTCTTTCTTTTTTCTGCATTTCCTTCCCATAAAAAGTTACTCCTAATAGTGTTCAATTTCTTTACTGAAACAGAGACATCAGATCCGATGGAATCCCATCCAACGCACTACTTACGAAAGTGAGTCTGCCTCCAAGTAATAAGTAGTGCTTTTTCCATGTTATAAACTTACTGGAACACCTATCCAGCTTTTTCCGATGAGAAAAATGACCTAGTGGTTTTTTTGTGAGAAAGGTACCTCAATTTGAAAATGCGATGGTAGATTAAAGCAAACTATGGAAAACCTTACTCATATAGGCATTTTCAAACATACATTATTATATAAACCCAGAACACAAAAATGGAAAATTGAAATGCGAAAACCCTACCCATATTAGCATTTTTAGACTCACATTAAAAGAACCCAGAAACTGAAATTTAAACGCTAAAAATAAGAAAAAAATTAAACAATACACAAAAGGAAAAAGGGAGAAGTGAAAGAGTACCAATTAAAAGAGAGGCACTGGCTTCAGGAATATAATAAAAGCGATGACGACGAAGGACATGACCAAGCACAAATGAGAGTACAAGCATCATGATCTGAAGAAGTATGCCTACTCCTGCGGCTTGTTGCTCTTTCCCTGGACTTGTTTTTGCCCCGGCCGGAGATATCTGAAGATGATCCTCCATTGGAAGTAAGCACTGACTGCAATTTATGCAAAGTCAGCAAAAGAGAAGAAGAAAATCACCCAATTTGATCAACTATCGTTTAATAGAGAGTTGAATTGGTGATTTTTATGGAATCAACGACGAAACCTAGGAAATTTTCCGGTAACGCGCTGGCCTTTGAGACGTTTACTCGTTTGGGGTTTGCTTGTTTGAAAAGGCTCCCTCTGAGACAGATGGAGAGCATCTAAGCGAGGCACTTTCAGTCAGGTCATGAAAGTTAAGCTAACAAATCGAAAAATTCAAAAGTACAAGGTGAACGAATAATAAAATGGGAAAGGTCAAAGGAATAGAAAATGAAAGAAAGAAAGAAAGGGAAACTTGTATTAAAAAATAAATATATATTAGAGGTCTAATTTGGTTTGAGGAGAAACGAGAAAGAAAATGTGGGAAAAAATTTATTTTCCTATTGGACCTACAAATTTAAATCTATGAGATAAAAAGGCCAAATATTTTGGCGTATTATTACTTTTAGTCCACGCCATAAAGCAGAAAAAGTATAATATATATATATATATATTCAACTATTATTTTGAGAGCGGCTATGCAATGTCATTTTCCCAAATTTTTTTCCTTGCATTCGTCTAAAGTATGTGGGGTGCCTTGACTAAGGACAAAACATAGGTGTTGGGAGAGAAGTTACTGGCTATGGTAAGGACAAAACATAGGTGTTGGGAGAGAAGTTACTGGCTATGGGGTCTAGAGTAGTAGTGGCGACTCAAGTGAGGTGCTAGGGGTCTCAAGGGTTTCTCTGGTGGCCGCAAAGGGGACCGGTGGTGGAATGAAGAGGTCCAAGTAAAGTGAAAGCCAAGAAAGCAGCAAATAAAAAACTTGCAGAGACCATAGACGAGGTGGAGAAGAGGGCCAACTGGGAGTGGTATAAGAAGGTTAAGAAGGAGGCAAAGTTAGTTGTCACTGCAGCTAAGACTGCGGCGTTTGGACATTCCTATGAAGAGTTTGGGGAAGAAAGCCGGGGATAAGAAACTGTACAGACTGGCCAAAGTTAGAGAAAGGAAAGCTCGTGATATGGATCAAGTGAAGCGCGTAAAAGACGATGAAGGTAGAGTGTCGATGGATGAGGCTCAGATTAGGTGGAAATGGCACTCATACTTTCGTAAACTCTTGAATGATGGGGGATATGGATATTGTGTGGGATGATCTGGAGCACGCGGGAGTCATCAGAACTTTAGGTACTGTCGGCACATCAGTTTAGGGGAGGTTGAGGGAGCAATGCGTTAGATGAGCAGGGGTAGAGCTAGTAGGTCAGACGAGATCCCGGTAGAATTCTGGAGGACCACGAGTAAGGCAGGCCTGGAACGGCTCTCTAGGTTGTTCAATGTCATTTTTAGAACGGAGAGGATGTCTGAGGAATGGAGGTGGAGTACGATGATTCCATTGTAAAAGAACAAGGGTGATATCTAAAATTGTAATAACTATAGGGGTATCAAGCTACGATGAAAGTTTGGGGGAGGATGGTGGAAGGGGGGGTGAGGAGAAGTGTGTCTATTTCTGAGAACCAGTTCGGTTTCATGACAGGTGTTCGACTACGGAAGCCATTCATCTGGTGATGAGATTGGTAGAGTAGTATAGGACAATGAAGAAGGACTTACATACAGAGGCGGAGCTACGATTTGAACCTTATGGTTCGAGATTATAATTATTTTAAGTTACTGGGTTCTAAATTAATAATTTGTGCATATTCATTAGTTCTTTTTAATACAAATACAGTATTTGAATAAAAGCTACTAGGTTCGGCCGAACTCGCAACCAATATTGTGGCTACGCCCTTGCTTACATATGGTGTTCATTGACTTAGAGAGAGCATACGATAAAGTCCCCAGAGAGGTGCTGTGGAGGTGTTTAGAGAGTAAAGGTGTGCATGTTGCCTACATTAGAGTGATTAAAGACATGTATGATGGCATCTAAGACACAGTTCAGGATAGCGGGAGGAGACTCAAAACACTTCTCGGTTGTAAAGGAACTGTATCAGGGATCAGCCCTTAGCCCGTTTTTGTTTTCATTGGCGATCGATGCATTAACATGATACATTCAAGAGAAGGTACCATGGTGTATATTTTTTGCGGATGATATAGTTCTGATTGATGAAACTCAAGGAAATGTTGATGTCACACTAGAGGTTTGGAGGTAGACTCTTGAATCTAAAGGTTTCAAGCTGAGCAAAACCAAGACGGAGTACATGAAGTGCAAGTTTAGCAAAGTTACCCAGGAAGCAGACATGGGTGTAAGGCTTGGTATACAGATCATCTCTAAGAGAGAGAGAGAGATAGAGAGAGAGAGAGTTTCAAGTACCTTAGATCTATAATACAGGTAACAGGGAGATTGAAGAGGATGTCATGCACCGTACCGAAGCAGGATGGATGAAGTGGAGGCTCGCTTTCGGTGTCTTGTGTGATAAGAATGTGCCACTGAGACTTAAAGGTAAGTTCTACAAGGTAGTAGTTAGACCGACTATGTTGTACGGAGTAGAGTGTTGGCCTGTCAAGAACACTCATGTCTAGAATATGAAAGTAGGTGAGATGAGGATGTTAAGATGGAGAAGCATAGAAGCCTAGTTAGAAGGTGTGAGAGGTTTGCCTTAGTGGGTATCAAAAGGGGTAAATGTAGGCCTAAGAAGTCTTGGGGATAGGTGATCAGGTGGGACATGGCACGTCTAGAGTTGATTGAGGACATGGCTATAGATAGGAGGACGTGAAGGTCAAAGATTAGGATAGAAGGCTAGTATGTAATCGAATGTTTCTTTTGCTAGCATTAGTGTTAGTATGATATACTTTAATTCATTGATTGATATTACTACCTAGAGTGTAATTGGTTTCTTGGCTTCGGTCTTATTTTTATCTTGTTGTTATTCCTATTTATTGCCATTACTTTTTTCATCCGTCTTTCAGCCGAGGGTCTATCGAAAACACTCTTTCTGCCTTTCCGGGGTAGGGGTAAGGTTGCGTACATCTTATCCTCCTCAAACCCTACCTGTAGGAAATTACTGGATTTTTTTTTTTTGTTGTTGTTGTTGTATTCGCCTAAAGCAGACAATGGAGAGAAAGACAAAAAAAGACATACTTCTCTATTTATTTTTTTAGTATATAAACATTGAAAAGATGAAGAAATAAAAAAGAAAATAAAGTTTGCTTCTGACTTATTCGTATTTTAATTGAGTTAGGTTGTTTATAAATAGCATAGCTTAGTTTGATTTCAATCAAAAGAGCTCGTTTCACTTTGGACTTGTTGAAGTTTAGTCAAAATAGACTCAATTAAATATGGGAGTCATGGGACTAGTCGAGCTAGCTCGGCTCGGATCAATTGGTCTGACTGGTCGCCTAATATTTATTTTTATGGAAAAGGGCCAAAAATATTCCTCGACTATCTAATATAAATCATATCTAGTCCATGCTATACTATTTAATTTAAAAAGTCCTTACCGTTTGTGCCCAGAAATTAAAATGTCCCTCCACCGTCTACTCCGCCATTTAAAATTTAAATATCCATTTGGCAGTCTTTGATTGGACGATTTAAACCCACCCCCTATTTTTTAATTAAACCACGACCCAGTTTATTTTATCCGACCCACCCGTAAATCACTTAAAGAACACCCCAAACAGATCGGTCCTCATTCCTTCCTTAAACCACGAGAACAAAAGTTAGGGTTCTTTAAGAAAGCCTTCTCTTAGACGATATTGCCGATTCAAGGATCAATTTTTTAAAAAGGTATGTTTAATCCATGTAATATTACTTGTTTATCTCCCCTTTATGTGTATTTGTCTTAGTTTATTATTAGGGTTTATGCTCAAATCATTTTGGGGTTTTAATATATTTTGTTTTCTTATGTCTTAGTTTAAGATGTTATTTTCTTACCTTTTTGTCTTATTTTCTTGTGTGGAATGTCTTTGCATGTGTTTTGTTTTAGTCTTTTCTGAATTTTGTAAGCATTAAAGTTGGTGAGATATGATAATGTGGGGTTTCGATATTACATAATTGGTCTTGAAATTTGAACCAAACGCACAATAGCATGAAAACTGTTTCTCTCGGCGCACAATAGCAAAGCTTGTAATTGTTACCGGAATTAATAGTGTGACGTCGGAAAACCTTGCATGGAACTGTTACACAAACGAAAAAGATGATTACTCTAGCAAATGGCGTTCAATTGGAATTACCTCCCATAAATTTTGGTAGTTTTCTTCCACAAAAGTATCAATCGATTGAGGAAAGACATAGAAACTAGTAGCTCTAGAGGTAAAATTCAACTGCAACCGGTAAAAATGGAAGAAGTGATGAAATCTACAGTGAGGTGCTTACAATTCTCAGAAGCGAGTGGATCGTAGAAGCCAACACTTACGGTAGTTGATATCGTTCGAGGAAATCACAGCTCACAAATGGGGAAAACACTGTCATATGTACCTCCAATTGATAGAGATGGTAAGAAAATAGTTAAATTGTGTGAGGAAGATTTACAATCTCAAGAGGATTACTGGAAAACTGCTTTAATTGGCTATCTAATTGGAGAAAATCCTTACGAGAAAGATATGAAAAATTTTGTTATAAGTGTTTGGAACTTTGTTACAAAACCTCAGATCCTATTGCATGCGGAGGGATATTGTATTTTTTGATTTAAAACCATAGCTGATAGAGATCAAGTCCTGCAATTAGGACCTTACTCGTACAGGAACAAACCTATGGTATTGAAACTATATGAAGTTGATTTTTCATTCAATAGTGATGTTCTCAATACAATTCCTATATGGATTAGGTTTCCTGGGCTGCAAGTGGGATTTTGGTCGACTGAAGCTCTTAGCAAGATGGCTAGTGAAATTGGCAAACCACTGTACACTGATAAGTTTATTGCTCACTTTAAGAAGATTTCCTATGCTAGAATCCTTGTGGAAATAGATGCTACTTATCCCTTACTAGATCAGATTGAGATAGAAACACCTTATGGTCCAAAGATACAAGCGATTGAGTATGACTGGAAGCCTAGTTTCTATAACGATTGCTTAAAATTTGGACATGATTCTATGGACTGTTGGTATAACACAAAATGTAATGTTGTACAGGAGATAAAGGAAAGGGATGGGTAGGAAAGACATAGAAGAGGAAAGAAGCAGGGGAGGAATGTGAAGCAGGCCTGGATGGTCAAACAACCTCAAGTGAGTGCAGATACTCAGGAAGATGAAATGATAGTACAGGAAAATACACAAGTGAAAAGTTGTGTAGTAAAGGTGAATGATAGTAAGGAAAATGCAGAACAGACTACTTATGTGTCAACTGATCTACAGGGGACTGTTTGTAAGGATGCTGAGATGGGAAAGCAGATTGAAAAGGGCAAAAGTATAGAGATAAATAAGCTGGAAGGGAGAAGTGGTCAACAAATTAATCTAGGACCACCAGACCCTCTAATATTCAAATGATCATTGTTACATGGAACATGAGGGGGCTTAATCAAGCCCATAAGCAAAAAGAGGTAAAAACTCTTATTGCTACAAATAAAGTAGATATTATGGCATGTATAGAAACTAGAGTAAAGGAGCAGAAAGCAAAGAAAATACAAAAAAAAAAAAGATAGCTACTGGGTGGAATGTGTGTTGCAATTACTCATGTGCTGTATATGGAAGAATCTGGTTATTATGGAGGAGTCTTATTCAAGTGATAATTAGTCACATGACTGATCAATTTATCCATTGTAGTATTGAAGACCCTAGAACTCAGTTCAAGGAACAACTTAGTGTCATCTATGCACAGAATGATGGACATAAGAGGGAAAGTTTATGGAGGGATCTAAGGCAGATTAACATCTCAAGTCAGGAGGCATGGCTACTGAGTGGTGACTTTAATAATGTTTTAGCATCAGAAGATAGGATAAGATCTCCTGTTACTGCTGCTGAATTAGAGGGATTTAAAGGGATAGTTGATGATTTGCAACTTACCCCACTGAGGGCAAAAGGTGGCATTATACTTGGAAAAATAAGCAAGGAATTGGGAGTAGAGTGTATAGCAAGATAGACTGGGCACTAGGAAATTATCAGTGGATTCAGCAATATGGGCATGTGGAAGCAGATTATATGAATCCATCAGTGTCTAATCTTTCTCCTATTCTTATAAAATGTGGCAGCCAGAAATTACTACATCCTAAACCTTTAAGACTATACACAAATGTTATGGACCATCCATAGTTTCAGAATATAGTTCAATAGACATGGGAAAAGGAGTATGAATGAGTACATATGCAGAAGATATGGTGCAAATTAAAGAACCTAAAAGAACAACTTAAGAGGATAAATGCTTATATGGCTTCTTACAGGCAAAAACTTGAACAAGCAAGAGAGAAATTGGATATTGTGCAAAGTCAGGTGAAGCAAAATCCTTTGGCACAGTCCCTAATAAATGAAGAGAAAGAAGCAATAGGTAAAATAGAAAAACGGAGTAAAGTGGAGGAGCAAGTTCTGAGACAGAAATCAAAGGCAAGCTGGATTGAATGTGGTGATGCTAATACTAAATACTTTCATGCACAATGGAAGATTAGGGCCAGCCAAAATAGTATAACTGCCATTTACACAGATACAGGGGTGAAATTAACAGAAGCTAGTCTTGTTGAGAAGGAATTCATAACTATATTTCAATCCTTAATGGGTGAGAGTGCTGGAGAACTACCATGTGCAAATACAGCTGTAATAAAGGAAGGGCCATGCTTAAATGTGGATCAAAAAAGAACATTGATCCAAATGGTGACAATGGAAAAGATCACTGAAGCAGTCAAGGACATGCCTAAAGACAATGGAATTCTTTACAAGAAACTGGGAGGTAGTGAAAGAGGATATATTTGAAGCTATTAAGGATTTCTTCAGTATAAACAGATTACCTAGTGTGATAAATACAACAGCTATTACACTGGTACCAAAAGTGAAAGTCCCAGCAACAGTTAAAGACTATAAGCCAATTGCTTGTTGTACTACCATGTACAAAATCATCTCTAAAGTCATTACAAGGAGGATAAAAGGTGTTCTTGAAGGGCTAATTGATCAATCACAATCAGCTTTATTGAAGGAATGAGTATAGTGGATAATATTTTGCTAAGCCATGAGTTATTCAAGGGGTATGCTAGAAAAAGAGTCTCTCCCAGATGTGTGCTAAAAGTGGATCTACGGAAAGCATATGACACTTTTGGAATGGAATTTTCTAAAGCAGATACTTATAGAGATTGGATTCCCATGCAAATTTGTACAATGGATAATGACTTGTGTTACTACAGTGTCATATTCATTGGTGATAAATGGAGGATTGACTAAACCTTTTAAGTTGAAGAGAGGAATTAGACAAGGAGATCCTATGTCTCCTCACTTATTTATTATTGCTATGGATTATCTGAGTAGAGAGCTAAAATAGTTGCACAAGAATGGGGATTTTAACTACCATCCAAAGTGTAAAAAACCGAACAGCACACATGTGTGCTTTGCTGATGATTTGCTAATGTACTGTCGAGCTAATATGGAGTCCATAAAGATTCTAAACAATGCTTTTTACAAGTTTTCACAGGCTTCTGGATTACAGGCAAATGCAAGTAAGAGTGTTATTTACATGGCTGGGATAGATCGTCTAGAGAAGAAATCCTACAAACATTAGGATTTAATGAAGGAAAACTACCTTTCAAATATTTGGGCATTCCAATAGACTCAAAAAATCTAACTATTGCTCAATACTTGCCACTAGTTGAGAAGATAACAGCAAAAGTTACATGCTGGTCAGCAAAGCTTTTATCCTATAGAGGAAGGTGTCAATTGATAAAGGCAGTCATATTTGGAATCAAACATACTGCGCACAGGTGTTCATCATCCCAAAGAAGGTTCTGAAATTGATAGAAACATTTGCAGAACATTTCTATGGACAGGCAGTGCATCTATCTCAAAGAAGGCATTAGTAGCTTGGAAAAATATATGTAAGCCAGTGGAAGTTGGTGGCCTTAATATACTAGACATCAAGGTATGGAACAAAGCAGCAATTACTAAGCACTTATGGGATCTAACTAGAAAGAAGGACTGTTTGTGGATTCGTTAGGTTCACAGTTTCTATATAAAGAAGAGAGATACAGACATAATGCATATTCCTAAGGCAGCAGTCTGGGTAATCAGAAAGATAATTGATAGCAGGGAAGTGATTATAGGGCAGCAGCAACTCCAAGGAACCTTGCAAGATAGATTAAAGAGTCTATGCAAGAATGGGAAATATCAAATCAAGTAGGTGTACCTGAAGATGATCCCAGAATATTGCAAAGTGGAATGGAAGGGCTTAATTTTGCATACAGGTATACATCCAAGATACATATTCATTTTGTGGCTTGCAGTACAGAAGAGACTGGCAACAGTTGATAGATTGCTGAAAATTGGTATCAAAGTACCACCAGAATGTATTTTCTGCAAGCATGGTTTAGAAACCTTCAACCATTTATTCTTTGAGTGTCCAATAACAAACAGGTTGTGGACTAAACTATGTTCTTGGTTGGGACATAAAAGAAAATAGGTGACTGAGAATGTGAGCTGGAATGGATCAGCAAGAAGGCAAAGAGCAGGGCAGGTATAAATAGCATAACGTGTTGTGTTTTCGCCATGACTGTTGCAATGATATAGAGAGAAAGGAACAAAGGCAGATTTGAGGATGGCAAATATGATGAATATCAAATCTGCAAAGAAATAATCCTGCATATTCATATTCGAGGGCAGTATAACAAAAAATGGAGAGAGTTGATGCAGCAATTGGATTGGATTCCCTGAAGAACAAATGGATAGATGGAAATAGATATATAGATGAGATACTAGTGTCTGTATTGGTAGATATAGTTGTTAGACACTTTGATATCAAAGACATAGAAGAACTGATGTAAAAGAGTAGTAGTAAGTCAAAACTACTACTAGGAACAAATTGTAACATTTTTGAGTATTAATGAAACATAATTTTAACTTTAAAAAAAAAGATAACGTGGGGTTTCATTTATTCCTTTTAGTCGTTTTCTTGTCTGGCATATGTCTGTGCTGGGTACGTTGAATGTTGTTCCCTCACAACTAAAATCTGTAAATATTTTAGTACTAGTGGGCCTTTACTACTTAAATTATTTGTGGTCTCCTATATATTTTATTTGTGTTCCCCTAAATCCATACATGATTTATAATTCTGTTTTGTTTAATTACTTAGTTATTTTTCTTTATTAGTATTGTTTATATTATTTAAATTTTGTTTTTTGTCCCCGTATTCTTTATTAGTAATTTTTTTTAATTGCTTAGGTATTTTTTATTGTTACCTTTATAGAATAGAAAGGATGCCATTGGTGGACCTAATATTGCATTATGGTAGGGACTAGATCACAAGCCCACATGTCTTGTATTCAAAGAAGTTGTCCCATATCAAGAGATGTTATGATTTTGAACTTATATCGTACATATATCTAGTGGATTTATACATTTATGAGCTAGGAAATGTAGGTGTTCAACAACTTATAGTGAATGGTCCATCTAGTAATTATTATGAGATTGAGGATGATGATGGTATAAGACATATGTTGTGTCTAATATCTGATTAATTCAAGACTCTTCATTTCTATACTGTAGATGAGTGTGAGCAGTATATAATTGTGACTAACATAGTCCATCATTCTAAGTATTATACTGTATTAAATGAAGTTGGTACTGGTTGTAGTGATGTTGAAAGTGAATCTGATTCTAATTCTGGAGAGGTAGAATATGATAGTGATGAATTACAAATATTTGCTAATCAAAAGAAAAGAGAGATTATGCCAGGTTTGGATAATATGTTTTGGTTTGCAATAATTTAGATAAAAATGCATAACCTATTTTTATTTTTTCTTTAGCATTCAAGGATCAATTGAAGAGTATTGGGGAACTGAGTAAGGAAGCTGCTGAATCATTATTAAAGTATCCTCCACAGGCTTGGCGTAGAGCCTATTTTGATACTGTTTGCAAGAACTAAAAAAGTTGAGAATAAATTCACTGAATCATTGAATGCATGGTGTCACACATCCTTTTTCGCTACTACACCCCGTGAAGGGCATAATAAAAGGAATTTTTCTAATTAAAGGACAATCGAAACGGGATTCATTTATTAAGAGATTCAAAGTCACTACTTGGGAGATTTATGGTATCCCAAGTCACCGGTTTGAATCCCGAATCGAGGAAAGGGTTTGACTCTGTATTACAGTCGCGAACCAGAAATCCGGATAAGGAATTCTGTTAACCCGAGAGAAGGTGTTAAGCATTCTCGGATTCCGTGGTTCTAGCACGATCGCTCAACTGTTGTATTTAATTTTATCTGATTTCAAAACATGTTCTAATCTATGTGTCTTTTATTAGTAAACCACTTTTATTTTATTATTTTTTAATAAGAATTTTAACGTCGTGAAAACGTATCTCGAACCACGTCGCACCAGTGCACACATGGCTTTTGACACATTTCGACTTTGTTGAGATTTAGATTTGGGTCACATAAATGTGCACCCGTATTTAGGAAGGTAATATTATTAAAATACGCGCCTAAAGCAACTACGCGTTTATTATTTGGGGAAGGCCATGAAATTCGCTAAACGGCCCATCCCGAATTCTAAGCAAATGAATATAATATTTATTCGAGGGCCCCACAAATTTATATTTTTGTTTGGCGAGGCTCATCTCATTTTTATTAAAGGTCAATCCTAAAGTGACTACGATTTTCTACTCATTATTTGTCTCTAAAAGGCCAATTAATTTACATTTATAAATTCGGGCCTCGAATTCAAGTCTGAATTCAAACAAAAGGGAAGACCCTTTTAGCTTGAACCCGCTACCTAATTCTAAACCCAATTTTATATTTTTGCAAATTAATATCTCATATTTCCTACTAAATGTTCAAAAGCTAATTCATGTCATTTTTAAAAAGAATTTTATAATCAGCCCAAGCTGGGCTTCCACAACCTGTCCAGAGGACCGTTGGACCCTCAATGCTAAAACTCAGCAGGTATTTCCGTAAACTGGGCCTGACGGCATGGTCCATTCCAGGTCCAATTTTATTACACAATTGGGCCACCAATTGGCCCAAACCGTCTTTAAATTGACGAGTATACCACAAGGCCCAAAGTCTATTTAAAGGGTAGGTGCAACAGTTATGAAAATAAAACTAACGAATGCAAACACCAATTAATTACCAATTACATCTCAGAACCATCGTGAGTTTAGATCCCCTTTAAACAACACGTAAACAAAGGGAATTGAAACATGAGGATATGAATTCGATCAGGCGTTCATGATTACTGAATTATCACTTGTAATATTGGATATTCTAAACTCAAACTAATTGCTGACATTTACCAACCTCTTTTGAACCCATCCTTTATTTACAAGACTAATGAAATTAAACTCCTACATCAATCCTCTCAAACGTGTTTCACGACTACAATGCTAAATGGACTTAACTACTAAACTTGCCATCATCTGTGAACCTTTTATCACTAAGTGCTTGCTAAAATTGAAATAGTTATACAATCTAGAATAAGAATATAGATACAGTCCCAATCAGTAAAACAACGCAATCTAAATAACAACCATGTGGATCTAATCTAAATAGTAACGAAATCTGAGTGAGTATAATACTAAACTAGCCTATAACACTACTGAATAAGTTACTACAAATCAGTAGTTCCAAAAGTCCCAATCATACAGTCAAATTCATGTATATAAGCATCAGAGTTTTAAACTATACTAATCAAATAAACTAAACTACACACATCAACAGGCATAACTTTCAGGAACAACTGAGGGGCCATTTTATTGAATTTTCACGTTGAATCAGCTCCAATACAATCAGGATAAGAAGTCGTACCTGGTTTTGAATTACAGAAGGAGAAAACAAAGTCAGCAATAAGTAATGAGCTCACAACAGCCAGCAAATCAGTCCAACTATCAGGAGGTGTTTAAAACCAAGCAAAATCCAAGCACACGACCACAAATCCACGAAAATGTATTCAAGTAGACTTGAAATACTCCAAAATGCTTAAGCAAACCACAAATCTCAAGCAAACCATTTTAATTGTACCCAAAGTTACACAAAACTAGACCAAACTGTTTCTGGAACTTTCAGTTATCAGAATTACACCTAGGAAATGCAAATCAGTAACTCAAAGTTGAAAATTCTCTTAAAGGTTTAATGGAACAGTAATAATTTTGGATTTTTTATTGGATGTCCATTATTTTTTGGATTTTTTGAAGGTTTGAATTTCAAAACCAGATATGAAATTAGAGAAGAAGCTTTTTTTTGGGGGGGGGGGG
>MU690976.1:35917-67455 GCA_026770625.1 Nicotiana glauca
GGCATTGCCCTTTTATAGGCACATATGAAGCCATCTCAGATTTTCAGTCTTTACCACTTAGTCCCTCTTTAAAAATCAATTTTATCTAACTAGTCCCTTAGTTATTGACTTAGATGTCAAGTTATCCTACTCATTTTTCTTGAATTTTCACTTTTAACCCAAACTAGAGACTTCTAGAGAGTTCCCAATCACACAATTCCTTCCCTTGAACTAAACCAATTACCCCCTTCCTTTCTTTAACTCTAACTCAGTCTTCAATAATGAAATTCAAAAGCAATCTAATATACTTAACTAATTAATAAAACTAATCTCATCAAAACAACACTCAAGTATCACAAAACAGAAAAAAATAATTTAAACAAATGAAAACTAATTGAATCATAAAACACAAAATTAAACTCAACAGAATCAATTACGAAATAGCAATCAGGAAGAACTTAAACTAATCAGAAAGATCATGAAGACCTACTTTAATAATTCTCGCGGTCTAAATTAAACCAAAATCCTAAAACAAAATCAACATGATGAACACAATATTCGCCCGAACCACAAACCAATCACAATTATCAAATCGGACTAACATACCACGGAAAAGAGCAAAAACTCAATTATTGAAAAGAAAAATAGAAAAGAAGAGAAATAGAGGGAGATCATAACCAGAAAATAAGTAGATGAACTTACTAGATGTCCTGAAAATCAATTTGAAGTAATTTGGAGGCGGTGCCACCATGCACGGTGGAGGCGACATCCATATTTTGAATATTCGAGGGGTTGAACTTACAATCGAACGGTGATTTTTAGGGCGTTGGAAAGAGGAGACGGAGGGGATTCAACGGTGTAAATTTGGGGTGATTTGAAGAAAGTTGTGTTGTGGCTGAAAAATTTCGAATTAAGATTCGAAAAGATTGGTTGATGTTTGAGGGAAATTATTTAGATATTTGAAATTGGGGAGGGGGGGCTGAGGAGGTTTCATGGTGTAATTTTGGGCCTGAAAGGAATGACCGGCGTTCGCCGGCGGTGGCTAGGGTTTGGGAAATTTGGGGCGATTGGCTGGGATTTGGAGGAAGCTATTATGGGGGTTGGAAAGGGGAAAGGAAGGTGGTTTTAGGGTGAAATTTTGGTGAGATTTGGAGCTATGCCGCCGGCGGCAACGATTTTCGGCCGGCGGCATTAAGGCAGAGGGTGGCGGAGACGATGGGGGTGTTACAGGGATACGTACGAGTAAGAAGGGTATATGTTTTAGGTTTAATTAATTTTACCAGACAGTTATATTAATTTGCAAGATTCAGTCGTAGTCGTTGGATTAAAAGGAATTGATGGCCATGATTTATTGACGCTAAACGGCGTCGTTTGGCGAGCTACTGGGCATTGGGTCGGGATACTTGGGCTGGGCGTGGGTTGAGTGTATTTACATTGGTTTGAGCTTGCAAAAATACAAGAAGACAACCCAATTCGGCAACCTTTCCCCTTTTGTATTTTCTTTTGTTTTCTCCTTTTTTTATTTTGTTTTCTTTTGTATTTTTGTATATATTTTGATTTTATTAAAAATGCTAAAATAAACTCACAATCAGCTTATCACTAAAAATTAAATTTCCTAGTTAATTCCTAATTAAAAGAAAAATGCAAACTAATACTAGTTTGAACTAAAATGCAAAACGGACCATTTTTATTATTTTCTTTATATTTTGTTCTAACACAAATTAATACTAAAATATGAAATTATATCCTAAATGCAAAATGAATATTTTTGTATTTTCATATGAATTATCATGCACAAATAAAAATGCAACCAATTAACACAAAATTCATAAAAGTTGTAAAAATAAGGAAAAATCTTTTGTATGGAATTTTTTGGGAATAGTTCATATATAGGGCAAAAATTACGTGCTCACAACTGCCCCTCTTTGCTCGGAAACATGAAAATTTTTCGGGCAAAGATAAGTGAGCTAATACGAGCGATTTTTGCCCGTTCAACTATTTCGTTGTGAAGCATTTTGAAAAGTTTTGACCGCACCCTGCTTCAAAGGTTGCCTACATATCCTGGGCTAAACAGGAATCAGGTTAGTGTAGTTCGGGAGTGTCTGGTAGCTGAGACTATCAGGAGCTGTGATTTCACTGCTGTTGCTGTTGTTACTGCTCGCTGACCTCCTTATTACACCGTGGTAAAACAAAAGAAGCTAGCCTAAGCTATGATCTATGAATTACAAAAAGATCCTATCGATGTCTTCAAACTTGCTCTTGTGTTACCTTGAACTTGTATCTTGTATTCTTCCGATGAGATTCTTGTTATTGCCTTGCATTACGAGTGGCGATGTTTTGCCATTCCTTCGAATGATGCTTGATTGTTGCAATTTGAAATATGTGCCTCTATTCTCCAGGCGGGCTCCTGGTTGCTGACGCTTGAGAAGTATTCCCTGGTTCTCCAGGTGGGCTCCTGATTGCTGAATTTAAACAGTATTCCCTTGTTCTCCAGGTGGGCTCCTGATTGCAACAAAACAGACAAAACAAAGAAAAAATTTTGCCCCAGTTTGGTAGCTGGGTACAACATGTTATCAAATATTAAAACTGACAGTTAAAATTGAATTGTACTTCCCTTGTTCTTCAGGTAGGTGCCTGATTGCTGCGCTTTGAAACGTATTCCCTTGTTCTCCAGGTGGGCTCCTGATTGCAACAAAACAGACAAAACATAGAAAATTTTTTGCCCCAGTTTGGTAGCTGGGTACAACATGTTATCAAATATTAAAACTGACAGTTAAAATTGAATTGTATTTCCCTTGTTCTTCAGGTGGGCGCCTGATTGCTGCGCTTTGAAACGTATTCCCTTTTTTTTCCAGGTGGGCTACTGACTGCTGCGCTTTGAAATGTGTTCCCTTGTTCTCCAGGTGGGCTCCTGACTGCGATGCTTGAAAAGTATTCCCTTGTTCTCCAAGTGGGCTCCATCAAAGAATAACTTCTATCCCGATTTTTCATCTTGTTCCGATTCCTCGATATGCATTGTCTCTTCATCAGGAAAGTATGTTTTCAAAGGTTCATATTCATCATCAACTGGGTTCTCGGCTAGATGATCAGCCACTGCTTGTGCTTTCATCGCAGTACGGGTCATGTAGACAATATCAAATTCCGTGAGCAAAATTTGCCACTTCGCGAGCCTCCCTGTGGGCATGGGCTTCTGAAAAATGTACTTTAATGGATCCAACCCCGAGATGAGATAGGTGGTATATGATGACAAGTAATGTTTCAATTTCTGAGCTACCCAGGTCAATGCGCAGCACGTCCTCTCAAGTTGAGTGTACTTTACCTCATAAGATGTGAACTTCTTGCTGAGGTAGTAGATTGCATGTTCTTTCTTTCATGTGATGTCATACTGCCCCAGTACACAACCAAAAGAGTTATCCAAAATTGTTAAATAGAGGATCAAAGGTCTTCCCGGCTCTGGCGGAACTAATACAGGTGGACTGGCCAAATACTCCTTAATCTTGTCAAATGCTTACTGACATTCATCCGTCCATCTGACCGCAACATCTTTCTTTAGCAGCTTAAAGATAGGCTCACAAGTCGTTGTAAGTTGGGCAATAAACCTGCTGATGTAATTCAACCTGCCGAGCAAACTCATCACCTCTTTCTTGCTTCTTGGCAGTGGTAACTCCTGAATGGCTTTGATTTTGGATGGTTCTAACTCAATACCGCGTCGACTTACCACAAACCCCGACAACTTCCCCGACGGAACTCCAAATGCACACTTTGCCGGATTAGGTTTGAGGTTGTACCTACGGAGTCTATGGAAAAACTTTCTCAGGTCTTTGACATGATCACACTGCTTTATCGACTTTATAATCACGTCATCTACATAGACTTCGATTTCCCGATGTATCATATCATGGAACATGGTGGTCATCGCCCTCATATATGTTGCCCCTGCGTTTTTCAACCCAAATGGCATAACCCTATAACAATACGTTCCCCAAGGCGTGATGAATGTCGTCTTTTCCGCATCTTCCTCATCCATCAAAATCTGGTGATAGCCCGCATAACAATCCATGAAGGAACCAATCTCATGTTTGGCACAATTGTCAATCAATATATGGATGTTTGGCAGTGGGAAGTTGTCTTTTGGACTCGCCTTATTGAGATCACGGTAATCAACGCACACTCTGGTCTTTCCATCCTTCTTTGGTACATGCACAACATTAGATAACCAGGTGGGATACCTAGTGACCCGGAGGACCTTCGCATTAAACTGCTTGGTGACCTCTTCTTTGATTTTCGCACTGATATCTGTTTTGAATTTCCTCAACTTCTGCTTGACAGGAGGGCATGCGAGGTCAGTGGGCAGTTTGTGGACCACCAAGTCGGTATTTAAACCTGGCATATCGTCATATGACCATGTGAAAACATCTTTGTACTCAAGCAATGCTTTGATTATTTCATCCCTGAGCGGATCTAACAAATGAACACTTATTTTTATTTCCCGAACATTCTCTCGATCCCCTAAATTGACTGTCTCTGTATCATTCAGATTAGGTTTGGGTTTTTCCTCAAATTGACTTAATTCGTTACTGATTTCTTCAAAGGCTTCCTCATCACCATATTCTACCTCGTCATCACACTCAATTTCTTGTATTATTATTTCGGAGTTAGATTGGTAATCAAGACTAGGCCAAAGACTCCGCATGCATGACACATCAGTGATACCAGCATAAAAGGGACTGTACAAGAACGAAAAGAAAGATAAAATGAAAGCTATCAGGAATGAAAAAGAGAGGAAATTGCATTTCATTAAAATTGTAAGATAACAAGGTTTAACTCATCCAAACGGACGGAACATAGCATCCGAATTACAACCTTGGAAATAATCCAGATTAAACTGAAAGGAAAATCAAAACTAACTACCACGACTCTATTCGGGTAGGAAGAGGAGTATCTTCCCAATTATTAAGCTTGGCACGGGCCCCCACGAACTGCACATTTGCTTTGCTTGGACCTTCGCCTGCCTCCACCATATTCACCTCATCAAACAATTTTTCAAACCTTTCCATCAGCTCCTTGTCGGTTTCCATCATTATAGAATGAAGCATTACCGTTGCTGGGCACCTCTTAGTACCAGGCCGGACAAAGGAACGGGATAGGCGGGGTATGGGTTTTGGAAGGGTCCATGCTCTCTTTTTCATCTGCTTAGCTTGCCTTATGTCAGTAGTACTGGGCTTAAAGCCTAACCCGAAAGTATCCAAGTTTCCAGGAAGAGATTATGATGCCCTGTAACGAGGCACCCAAGCCTTTTTCGGGTAAAAATCCATTCTTTATCATTTCTGAAGCTACCATGACAGATGCAGCAGCTACTCTGGGCCTAGGAATACATTCTCCTTCTGGAATTTTGGCAACTGACACTGTGTCCAAGACTTGATAAACCCATGGACCTTTGTCATCCTCAGCTTCATCTAAAGGAATAATGGTATTACATGAATTATCATCTCCATGCACAATAATTTCCTGTCGGTCCCATTCGAATTTGACCATCTGATGCAAGGTAGACGGCACAGCTTTTGCGGCGTGAATCCAGGGCCGACCCAATAAGAGATTATAAGAAACAACCACGTCGAGCACTTGGAACTCCATTGTGAATTCAACTGGTCCTATTGTCAGTTCTAATACGATGACCCCGACCGTGTCCTTTCCCCCTCCATCAAATCCTCGCACGCAAACGCTATTCTTCTAGATTCTCTCACTGTCCACTTTTAACTTTTCTAGGGTGGAGAGAGAGAAAATGTTTGCGCTAGACCTGTTGTCAATCAATACTCGAGTAATCACAAAGTCTTCACACTTCACTGTAAGGTAAAGTGCCCTATTATGCTCAGTACCCTCTAAGGGTAACTCATCATCTGAAAATGTAACCCTGTTGACCTCGAAAATCTTATTCGCTATCTTCTCCAACTGATTTACAAAAATCTTATCCGAAATATGAGCTTCATTTAGAATCTTCATCAACACCCGGCAATGCTCGTCCGAATGATTCAATAGAGACAATAGTGAAATATGCGCTGGAGTTTTCCTCAATTGTTCTATAATAGAATAATCTCGCGCCTTCATTTTCTTTAAAAATTCTTCAGCCTCTTCTTCACTTACGGCCTTTTTTGCTGGTGCTGGATTGTCTTTGGCTGCTTTAACCTTTCTCAGCTCTTTAGGGGAAAAGCATCTCCCTGAACAAGTCAGTCCATGAGTTTCACAAACTTCTTCTTTAACCTCCTTCCCCTTGTACATCACAGTCACTCGGTCATAGCTCCATGGGACAGCTTTTTCACTAACCACTGGTAACTGAATCACCAGTTTGATGATAACCGGCTCTGTGCGAGCACCCTTTACAATCACAACAGGTTTAACAACCACTCCTAGTACTTTAACGGGTTCTTGTTTTACCGCCATCACTGGTTTGTTGACTGTCTGTTCTACTGTGACCAATGCCTTTTTCACTGATTAATTTCTCATTTGCTTTGTTCTCACTGGCCCTGATCATCATCACGGTCTGTGAAGGCTTCTTACATTCCCCTTTTTGCACTAACTCGATCATATGAGTCTCATGATGGGTGGGTAATGGAGTCTGAGTGATATTAGGCATCTCCGGAGCCTGTACTTCAATCCGGCAGGTATCAATGAGCTCCTGGATGGCCGTTTTGAAATTCCAGCACTTCTCTGTATCATGCCCTGGGGCACCTGAGCAATACTCACAATTTACCAAATTGTCCAGGTTCCTGGGGGGAGGATTTGGCAATTTGGGTTCAATTGGATTTAACATGCCCAACTGTCTCAATCTGTGGAATATGCTGGTATAAGATTCTCCTAACGGAGTGAAAGTCTTTTTATTTTGCAACCTATCATTCTTGGCAGCAGGGTTGGGTCAAAAATCGGGTCCAGTGGGGTTTTTGTAGGCCCTCAAAGGTGGGTATGTGTTTTGAGTGTGGTAGGTATTTTGTGGGGTGGGTGCACGCCATGGTGCTTGAGGTTGAGGGTATGTTTGAGCGTGGTGGACGGAGAAGTAGGGAACTGGAGGTGGATAGTAGTGTTGTGGCGGGCCATATGGGCTATGTGGGTAGGTTTGGGGATGGGGGCGTGGTTGATGATAATATGGTGATGGACCCCTGGACCAAGCTCTTGATTCTACTACTGTAACATCTTCCTTTTTCTTCTTTCCCAATACTCCTCCAGTGCCGCCTAGATGGCCTGGGTAGTTGTTTTAATCGCTGAATAACTCATAATATTGTTAGTCTTGAGACCTTCTTCCACCATACTCCCCATTTTCACTACCTTATTAAAAGATTTTCCCACTGCTAACCCATGATGACCATAGTAAGTAGGCTCCAAAGCCTGCAGAAAATAATCGACCATTTCGCTTTCCTTCATTGGAGGATCAACTCTGGCGGCCTGTTCTCTCCATCGAAAACCATACTCTCTGAAACTTTCCCCTAGCTTCTTCTCAATTTTGGTCAGTGATAATCGGTCTGGAATGATCTCTAAGTTGTATTGAAAATGGCTTGCAAAGGCCTGGGCCAAATCATCCTAAGTGTACCATAGGGCATGATCTTGCCGTGTGTACCACTCCAAAGCAGCACCACTAAGACTTTGACTAAAGTATGCCATTAATAACTTATCCCTTCCTCCAACGCCTCTCATCTCGCTACAAAATCCCCGTAGATGTGCTATTGGGTCACCATGTCCATCATACAGATCAAACTTTGGTAACTTGAATCCCGCAGGCAATTGGACGTCATGAAACAAGCACACATCCTTGTAAGCGACACTCACCTATCCTCCTAGACCTTGCATATTTTTGAACGATTGTTCCAAGCTTTTCACCTTTCGTATCATTTCTTCCTGCTCAGGGTTTTTAGAAGGATTCTCTTCTTCAACTGAGATATCAAGAAAGGGGAGTGTAAGGATATGGTTCTGGTGGTTTGAAGGTGGGTTCCGGTGGATAGTAGTGGATTTCCTGAGTTTGAAATAGGGGTTCATTAGAAGATCTCTGTAATGTGACGTGTGGAGGAGCCACAAACACGGGAGTGGTTGGAGGTGGAGGGCATGGGATTTGCTTGGGTGGGGGAGGTGGTGGTGTTTGGGAAGTAGTTGCGTAGTATTGTTGGTAAGTAGGGTAGGCCAGAGAGGAATTAACTGTAGGAGGATCTTATGGCTGAGCTAATAGTGGGATGTAGGTAGGGTTGGCAGGGTAAGTTGGTAGTGGGTGTCCCTTTGCCAAGCCTGGTACATTTCGGTTATCTGTTGCTTCAATTTATACATCTCCTCTTTCATGGCGTTGACATCCACAACTTTTTCCTCCCTAGACGGGTCGATGATGCTTGCTTCTAACTGTTAGTTGACCATTTTTCAATGTTAACATTGCCCATCGACAATTTCAAAGTACTGATTTTACCATTTGCCGCATCCAACTGAGGCCTTAAATTGTTGATTACAAAAAGCGCTCTATCGGGAATAGGATCATTTGACCATTGCCAATAACCACATGAAGCATCCTATAACATCAAAATACAATTCAAACAAATAAGGGAAACAATTCGTTAAACTATAAAAAATTTCAAACATGATAAAATTTAATAATAATCACTTACTTGTGGTTTTGGACACTTGTAGAATCTCCGTCCAAGGTTAAAAAGAGCAGTCGAAGTGAAGTGGTTAGCAAATTCCCCACAGTGGCACTTCCTTTTGGAGGAATAACTATTTTCCGACATGCCAAACCACCTTTTTGGATAATATTTACAGCGTAATTTGGATCAAATAACTGATAATGAAAGAAATTGGAGTAACCCTCTACTAAGAGTAAGCTTTCTTGAAGAACCCTAGGTTTTGTTCTCGTGGTTGAAGGAAGGAATGATGACCGATCTGTTTTGGGTGTTCTTTAAGTGATTTATGGGTGGGTCGGATAAAATAAACCGGGTTAACTAAAAAATAGAGGGTGGTTTTAAATCGTCCAATCAAAGACTGCCAAGTGGATATTTTAATTTTAAATGGTGGAGTAGACGGTGGAGTGATATTTTAATTTTTGGGCACAAACGGTGAGGACTTTTTAAATTAAATATTATAATGGGGGCCATATATGACTTAATTTAGATAGTGAATACAATGAAATACATGGAATACAACGAGACACATTGAATTACAATGAAAAAAAAGACAATGAATACAATGAAATACATGAAAATATATTGAAATATATTAACAGAAAATCAAGTTGCTCAGCCCCAAACTCCATCATCTTTGTTCAAGAACAAACCAATCGAATTATATGTCGGCGACTGATGTTCAAGAATCAATGCATCTATTATAATGGGATGGGGGCTTTGCACAAGAATCAATTTAATGTCAAAACCCAAGCCCACTACTACGCCCCGTCATCTCCCACGTTCTCATCGCCAAATTCTCCCTCCTTCACTTGTAAGTTGAAAACCGTTCTTCATCTCTGTTTTTATCTTCAAATTCTTTTTGTATAAAAGGCGCATTGATTCGGCTTTGCACAAGAATCAGTTTAATGTCGGCTGCTGTTCAAGAATCAGTGCATCTATTATAATAGGACGGGGCTTTGCACAAGAATCAGTTTAATGTCGGCGGCTATTGTGAAGTGGGCTTAGCACAAATCCGGTGGAAGGAGGAGGAGATCGGATCTTAATGGAATGTGGAAGAGAATGGGATGTATCAAAGTAAAGAGAGAAAGAAAATAGTGTAACTATTAGCGTATTTAGTGGCTTAGGGCTAGGAGGTAACCAAAATTAAATATTTTGCTATAAATCTTAAAAGGCATCTATAGAATATAATTTTTTTAAATGGTATTTATTTAAAATAAATAAGGTGGTAACCTTTGTTGTAGGAGATAAAAATTTCTTTTTTATAATAATGTAGACTAGGCCATACTTTATAGGCAACAAATATATAATAAAAATTTTAGTTAAAAGAATTCAAATTATTAATGAGGTTCAATTTAGTACATAATTTTTTTTTATTGTTGACCTATTCTTTTGATTATAAAAGTTCAATTTGGTGTTTTATATTTACTTTAGGACATTCAAATTTAAGTTTTAATTTAATGTTGAGCTACTAGTCAAAGGAGAGTTTATTTATTTTTATCTTCCTTTCTTGTTTCCTTCCCTACTAACCAAACGAAACAACTAAATTTATAAGCTTATTTGATTTGATTCTAAGGGGACGTAATGAAGAAGATAATGCTAAATTAGTCATTCTTGTCAGATGATTAAATTAAAATATTATATAGTAATAATATCACTAGTAGTTGAACTAGGTTGTCACAAGAGAGGTTGTCCTTTTGTCACAAATTTACAACGCCCAGTTTTTTCCCGTCAACATTATGCTTTTCCTGGTTAATTTTACTTCTATAACCTTTTAACTTTCTATTTACCTTTGTGGGAAGAGTTCAATTGGTCTTTTCTTGTTTGATAGTACACATAGAATTACCGAAATAAATAGTATTTTGAAGGAAAATTTTAATACCAATTGCTTGCATCAGCCAAGTTCATATAATTTTGAAAGGACGGCTAAGGGTAGCCCGGTGCACTAAGCTCTCGCTATGCACGGGGTCCAAAAAAGAGCCGGATCACAAGGGCCTATCGTACACAGACTTACCCTGCATTTCTGCAAGAGGCTATTTCCACAGCTTGAACCCATGACCTCCTGGTCACATGACATCAACTTTACCAGTTACGCCAAGACTTCCCTTCCAAGGATTGCTAAGATTAGCAAAAATGAGACCAGGAAACAAGCAAGAAAAAATGCAAAAGGAAAAGATACTGAACAATTACATGAGCAGTACAGCAGATTATCACGAACGGTTCAGTGTTTTGTGGCAGAAAGGAAAAAGGGAGAAAATCAGCTACAAGTGTGACCTTGCAATTAGTGAAGTGGATGAAAATCATGACATTCAGAGTTCAAAATTCTAACAGAGACAAAAAGACAGTAGGTGTTCTCTTCTCAACTACCTAAACTTTGGTGGACAGAGTTGCGCAATATTATGCAAATCCTTTTGCTATCTAAAAAGAAATAAGGAATGAGAAATCTTTTTTCTATTAAAACTATTCCTGCAAATGAACTTTACCAAGTCCAATGGAGAAATAATGATTTCTTCAACACCAAGATGGAGCATTTCAATATCATCCCTTGGTGCAGATTTAATAGGTTCAACAGACCAACTACAACTATCCATAAAAGGATGTTATGAACCAAATAAACATGAACTAAATCCAAAAAAAGAACTCGTAATGTCATAGATTGGTTATTGTATCTATGACAAATATTATTCCAAAGCTAAAGGAACCAAGTAAAAGGAAAGCAAAAAATTGCACTTCTTAATTAGGAGGGGAAAAAAAGCTTCAACCACCACATTACCCTATATCAATTATGACCTTGATATATAACCAGGAAGAGAGTCATCAAAGTTCTATGTGAAGAACTTTGTCAAAGCAAAAAGCTACTATGACTGGGCCAGCTACATCCCCAATTGCGCATCCTGAAAAAACGTTATTTGTTAACTAAATATGTTGTAAAGATGCTGATTGTTATAGGTACGGAAGAGCATACTATTAACTTACCAATCCACTGGCCAGTTGTCGGGCGGAACATCATTGCTCCTATCCCTGCCCCTATAGAAGCGAAAACAAGAGATGCACCACATCTGACACTAGCAATGTAAATCTTCCTTCCTAGCAGCTGAGCTTTTTCTGATCTGTCAATCATGTCATCATCTTGTTTAGATTTGAAAAATCGCCAGATATCAATGCCCACTTGCACAAACCATGATGCCAAAACTCCCAGAAAATGACCTGATCAGATAGTGGGAAGGTGAATAATCAAGAATTGTGGCTAGTCTAGGTGAACCAGAAGAGAAGAATATTATTGCCATATAATGTCAAACCTCTGCAAGTTGTTCTTGTGACACTGCAAAAATAGGTCATACTTGGCATTCCCCTTTGAGCCTTGCGTGCAGCTGACCTGGGAACATCTGCAGAAATAGATAAATGCTAGGTTTCTTTTAATGTCGATCAGAACAAGGACTATAGATTTAAGCTTACAGACAACAAAGAAAGTACCCTTTAGAAGCTTCCATGCCATGCGCTGTGAAACATAGTGGACAGCTAATCTTTCCAGGACGCGTCTCGTAGTTACAACAGCAGTCTGACCAGAAGATACATAATGTTAATTGCAAACAATATTTAGTGCATGATTTGGAACATAATTAGAGATGACGTTTTTTAAAAGCAACAAAACTAAACCATTAGGTCATTTTAAACTACTAATATGGGAAGCAAGGTATACAAAAAACACATCATTCCAAGAAAAGGTAAGATGTCGGAAATCAGTTAAGGGACCATAATATACTCAACAAGGAACTCCTCCATTCTCAACAAGGAATCAAGTCTATACTAAACTCCCTTCTCCAGTCAACCCATTATAAAAGCAAATGTAATGCATAATGTGATAAAAACATTCTGCTTCCTGGAATTGATGGAGATGATATTTAATATGGCTACTATGTCAGCAGCTAACAGTCAATCTATCTGAAGATGAAAGAGTGCTTATGACATGGAGAAACATGAAGGTACGGAGTGTCCATACAAAAAGTGAAACATCGCTTACTCTTTTCTGATAGTTTAAACTTAAATAAAAACACAGTCCAACTTGAAAAGAAGAGGTATGCAGCTTTGTAGAAACGGAGGAAGAAAGCAGGATATTATTTTTGCATTGCCCAGATACTGGGCAGATTCGGAATCTCTTTTGGTATATTTTTGGGATAAATTGGATGATGCCATCAACTATAAAAAAAAAAAAGCTACTCCCTCCGTCCCAATTTATGTGGCGGTGTTTGACTGGGCACAAAGATTAACAAAGAAAGGAAGACTTTTAAAACATGTGATCTAAAATAAGCCATAGATATTTGTGCGGCTGTAAATCATCTCATCAAGGGTAAATGGGGAAATATAAAGTTGAATTATTTCTAAATAAGTATAAAACTTTTTTCAGGACAGACTAAAAAGGAAAGTATGACACATCAATTGGGACAGAAGGAGTACTTAAAAGTTGGATGCTTTCTAAAAGGAACAAAGAGCTGAAGAAATCTGGAGAACCATTGCAGCATGTGTTTTTGGACAATCTCGAGAGAGAGAACCAGAAATGTTTTGAAGGGAATGCATCATCAATAAATGTCTTAAAACATAAATGTTTTATGTAAACTAGCATTCTGATGTAATTGTCTGATGTTTATGATGTGAAAAAGTGTTAAAGAGTTTATCAGTAGCTTAAAGAACAGTCACATTTACACTTTCAACCACTATTTGTTTTTGCTACACTGTTTACCTAGACCATCGGATCGTCGAATGAACACAAGCTATTAGCTATAACAGATGTTGAGGAAACTCTAGGCTCAAGTGAAATAGATCAAGACGTCACAAGTTAGTTGATGCCTCAACACTCAAACTTGCCTAAGCATTATAAATTTCCATTAAATTACTGCTCAGTCATTCTAACTATCAATTTCCATTATATTTGTACTTGCCTAAGATACAAGTACAAACTTTTAAATTGACCCCACAAAATAAGCACCTCCAGTTTTGGATGAATTTTTTTCATCTCCCAGAGATGCAGGGATAAAAGAATCCCGCTATAATTACAAGAAAGTAAAAAATTTCTTAGGACTTATCCTTCCATCTTTTAGCAGCCTATCTTCTTGACCAATAAAGACGATGCAACTTCAATTAAGCAAGTTAGCCATTATATACTGCAAATACATGCTACAACAAGTTCTAGGA
Source organism: Nicotiana glauca (assembly GCA_026770625.1). Classification (NCBI taxonomy): domain Eukaryota; kingdom Viridiplantae; phylum Streptophyta; class Magnoliopsida; order Solanales; family Solanaceae; genus Nicotiana; species Nicotiana glauca. The sequence goes on from MU690976.1 coordinate 49,729, forward strand.
CAAGAGCATGGAAATAAAAATACCAAAGCAAACCAAAGTGAATACTGGACGAATGAAATATCACTACAGATGTATCGTTTAACACTTTCAACAAAAGATATTGAAGAAAAAATTAGGCAGTTGGTTAAGTGACAAGAGCATAGCATGGAGAAATGAGGGGCCGAGGAGCAGTTCTGCAAGGTTACCTCACGACCAATCTGTTTCACTGATTTCTTGAAAGGAGTCACCAAATCAACTCGGCGATCTTCCTCAGTATCCTGTAGGAAATCCTCATCATCCTCATCCTCCATGTTAGCACGGGGCTCCAAAAGTGGTAAATAAAATAGTAGGAAAGATCTCAAGGAAGTCAGTGCAAGATTCCTCCACATAAATGCTGAGAATAAAGGTTTTAACTCAATGTTGTATTGTTTGGTACTGTGCTTTAACGAGTCATACTGAAAGTTAATTATCGATTCACTCGGTATGCTAGAAATATAATCTTCAGAAAATCCTGTGCCAGCATCGCAAAATGCAACTCCTGCTGCACCATTACTGCCAAACCAACACGCAGTCAAGGTTTTGCTCATAGTAGAAACAAATTAGTGTCGAGAGGCAGAGAACAAACTTATTTCTTATGGCAGAAGACATGGACAAACATAAGGAAAAAATCTAGCAAACCAACTCGTGTCGCTGTAGTTTGTTCTAGCATGAGAAAACAAAATTATTTAAATCGGCAAGAAGCAGCTAGCTAGCTACACCAACCCACTCAGACTTCTGAGCAGTAAAGATATTTGCCAATTGGTGTTGCAGATCTTATAGAGTAATTAGTGATGCCGGGGAATTTAATATGAAAATTACAGTTTGTTTTACGAGAAATCCCTCTAATGAAGACTACAGTAACATATTTCTAATAAATTCCATCACAAATGAGTCAAGTTTGAAACAGATATTACACTTTAACCAAATTCTAAGCCATTGAGAAAAAGAGCATACGATCAACAAACTCCAGAGTCCACATTATCAAATCTGATTTTGAGAACTTAAAACTTAACATGTCATACGCCAAAGGATTGCCCCAGGGATTAATTTGGTCTAGTGGCAAGAGCACAGTTCGTGCTATGTGGGTTAGGCAAAGCGGAGAAGGATAGAGGGGTGGGCCCAATATTCACCGAGTTTTGAACCCACTAGCCCTATGGGATTTCCTGGTTAAAAAAAATGTCATACATAAAGGTAATTGATCTTGTCACATTCAATCACAACCCAAAAGCCCCTAACTAGGAAAACTAGCACGAGTTCTACAAAACAAGGTTGCCTCCACTAATTGAACTATGAATAGAGTCATACAATCAAGGAATGCAATTACCAACGTCATCATAACTAGCATTATTTCTTTAACCATCATCTATTCAACCACTGGAAAAAGGAGCACATTACCCAACAAACTTCACATTACCACTCTGACCTCAAAAAATCAGAACTTAACACGCCAAACACAAAAGAAATTCTGTTTAGCTCATTAAATGACTACCCGAAAACAACTAAGACTAAGTAGTAAGTACATTATAAAATCTAATATAATGTCACTCCTATAGAGCCCCTACTATTAACATAAATAAACATAGCATATATATTAGTAAAAAGTGAAGAGTATATAGACATACCCAAAAAAAGCCCTAGCAGCAAAAGGGTAAGTGGCAGCAACAGAAGAAGCAGCAGCAGCTGAGGCAGCAACTTTGGCTGAGAAGGCGCCATAAGAATTAAGGGTTTGACCAGTAAAGCTTGGATATTTCCTCAGTAGATCCAATACTATTGCTATTCCCGCCATTGATGGGTTGTTTATTCAGAAACTTTTTTATTCTATAAATAAAAAAAAGTGTATCCTTTTAATGTAACTATTCAAGATTCAACACCATAACCAAGATTCTTGATTCGAACCAACACTCTCAATGAACTAAAAGTTATTGTCCTTTTGGGGTTTAGAGCAGAGAACAGATCGAAAGAGTGAATTAAAATTGTGGGTATAGGGTTGGAGCTGTTGATAATGAATCTTGAGAATTGATTTTGATAGTCCAAGGTGGCAACAAGTACATATGAAAAAGGAATAGGAAGAGCCGTATTTGTCTGATTTCAGGAAGTTGGGAGTTTCTTGCAACCCATTCACTATCCCAACCAATGTATAACTGATAAGAAAAAATAAAATATAAAAACCAACTAAAATAAAGGATTTTTTTATAAGAAAGATAAATATCATTAACTAAAACTCATGCGTACTGAGACATTGGTGTCCAAGTTGCACCATATTACAATTTAAGTTATTACTAGTAGTAGCAATATTATTTAGGCGAAATACATAAACAGCCCATTGAAGTTGTCCACAACGGTCAGTTGGACACCTCAACTGAGATCTTTTCCAACTAAACACTTTAAATTTTTAAAAACTGAAATTTATAAACACCCGACCTCACCAGGCCCCGTCGCGTGTAGTACACCTCCGGAATCGCGCGTGTGTTGGTGTTAACTAACGGTAACTTAATAGTTTTTTGTGAAAATTCCCAAAAAAACTCTTAATGAACTCCCTAATTTAAATACCCAAACCCAACCCTAAATTAGTATACCCATCCGCGCATCTTCTTCCTCTTTAGCAACGCTGCGATTTTTTTTTTCTCTCTCTCTGTACCTCTTCTATATCAATGGAACCTGTTATTAATTGTAACTGTGGCCAAATTGCTCCTTTAAAACTGTCGTGGTCACCATTTAATCCGGGTAGAAGATTCTACTGCTGTAGATTTGGGAAAGCAGGCGATGGCGGATGCAATTTTTTTCGTTGGTATGATGTTGAATTGTCCGAACACTATACCAAAGTCATGTATGGATTACTAAAGAGGGTAAAAAATCATGAAGAAGAAAAGTTGAAGTTGATGAAAAAACAGAGGATTTTGGTTTGACTGCTTGTTATTGTAGTTGTGACTTGGTTTTCGAGGGAATCTTCTATTATTTAGGTGTATGGTATATGTATATGAGAATGTATTTTGCCTTTATTTTACTGCAATGTTGTTTATGATTTATGGCCAATGTTGCCTATTGAATGTAGTTGAAATTTTCTAACTGTATGATGAACTTATCAGTTATCAAATGTGTTTTAATTTCTGCAAAAAAGTTAGACAGCAAGGTTCTTACATTGAATTGTACTAAACTAACAGAAGCAACTAAGAGAAATACAACACCTAAATAATAGAAGATGTTTCATTGCCATGACATCAAATCTAACTGCCATGAGAAATACAACACCTAATTTCCATGAGAAATATAACACCTAGTTCACAACTTTCAGTTAACTGCATAAACCAACCAGAACCAAAGCATACTAAACTAACAAAAAGAGGTTCATATACAACCATAATAATTGTTCAAAATACTTCACAAAACAAGGTTCATACATATGACCAAATGACCAACATTGTTAGGTTCTAAATATTTCACAAAATATGGTTCATACACATGACCAACAAAATACAAGAAAATTCTTCTTAAATTTGACTTTGACAAGAGTCAACTGGTGTAGATGAAGTAGAGGTCCCAACTTTCATCTTTTTGTTAGAAATTGCAGCATCCCTTTGTTGTTGAAGTTGATTCCTTGTCACAGCTCTTTTCCCTTTCCACTTGAGATCAGTTGGTCTAAATCCAAGATCCACATTAGTTTGTGCAACATTCATCAAGTTTGCACCAGTTGAAATAACTCTTTCACGTGGCCTACCAGGCTAGAAAATACTTATAGTCAGTAATGAATCATCCGGAAACATAAAGACAGAAATTATAGTTAACTAAGCTGATTGACTTCTCACACTTACATTAAGGATACTAGTTCCAGTTTGTGTGTCTGTATACAAACTAAAACCAGAATTTCTGGTTCTATTCTTTCCAACAGAAACAGCAAGTGATCTGGCAGTAGCAGAAATAGTTGCACCAGATGTAACAGAACCAGTTGTACTAGCAACTGAAGTTCTTCCTCTTCTCCTACCAGCTCATCCACCTCTTCCCCTACCAGCCCCACCACCTTTTCCCCTACCTCCTACTGATAGTATGTTCCTTCTTATCTTTGATGTTTCAGCACACAAGGAAGATGAGGCCTTTGGAGTTTGGATTGTGGTAGTTGATGTACCTGCAGCTTGGGTTGTATTACTTTGACTACCAACTGGTGTGCTTGATTGTGTGCTTGTTTGTCCCTAATATATGATTGCTAAGTCATTAATCAATACAACAATGAAAACAATGACAACATTGGAAACAAATTGAATTGAAAGTCATCAAACTTACCCTTAAACTGCATACTGATTTGTTGTGACCAACCTAATGGCAAATTGAACAGGACATCTTGGCACCTTTCTTTGAAAGTTTTCCTCACTTCTTTGGTTCATCCTTGTCCTTTCTTCTGCATTTTGTTGGCCTACCAGGCATTGATTTTACCTCAAGAGGCTCAATTGATGGATTGGTAGAATCAGGCCACATTTGTATGCTTGGAATTGGCTGAATAAAGTATTGGTAAGCAGCCAGGAAAGTATCTTTCCTATACCAGTGTTCAACATACTCTTCTGGTTCCTTCCCAATCTTATAAAAGGCACATATTGCATGTTGACATGGTATACCTCTTAAATGCCATAACTTGCAGCTGCATTCTCTTTTTTGTATATCAACAGTGTGCCTATACATGCCTTCATTCACTTCAAATCCAGTGTCAGCATTCCATTGTACTTTTAACTTCCTTCATATTTCCTTGTTCTCCTCTAAAACTAGTCTTGCCATGGGTGATATATTAGAAGCCCATGTTTCAACAAACTTGAGCATATCTACTTGCCTACTCATCATTTTGTGCCTAATTTCTTCAAGCATGGTGATGACAGATTTATGCCTAGGACTTAATATCCAGGAATTAAATGTTTCACACATGTTATTTTCTATAATATCACATCTAACATTCTCATTGAAATAAGCCCTATACCAGTATTCTTTATCATAGGACAGTAAAATTTCACAAATACCATTACTTAATTCATCCAATTTCTTCATTTATTCTCTTAATTTTACCCGAAATGGAGCCTTAGCACATCTCCAAAACTGTTTCCTTCTTTCTTCTCCCCTCCAAGTTTTCTGCCAGTTTGCCCAAATGTGTCTTACACACATTCTTCTTTCAGCCAAGGGTAGCAAATCAGCAACAACAGATGACAGTCCCTAAGCATAGAATATTAGTGAGATGACAGTCCAGAATTAAGAATAGCAATGGTAAGAAACAAACAATATAATAAATGGATTACAGTACCTTTTGCATATCAGACATTACTGTTAAATCTTCACAATTCCTCAACTCTAAATCAGTTTTGATATAGTTGATGAACTAACTCCAATAATGTGTAGTCTCTTGATCTACCAAAGCCCAAGCAATGGGATACATCTGATTGTTTCCATTTTTTCCAACAGCAACTAACAATTCACCTTTGCAGGCTCCCTTTAGGAATCATCCATCAAAACCAATTATTTTTCTACAACCTGCCATCCATCCCTTCTTCATAGCCTCAAAGCATACATAAAAGTATTTAAATAGATGTTTTCCAGGTTCTGTTTCTGTATCAGTTCTCACCCAACAGGAACTTCCAGGATTGGTGGACTTAATTATGTCAGCATAGTCCAGCAACCTAGAAAACTCAAGGTTCCAGTCACCCATAAACTGACTAATCACCTTCATCTTAACTCTATATACAAGTGATCTTCCTACATACAAATCCCATTTAACCCTTATAACCTCTTGCAACTCATGAACTGTGGTGTTTAGACTTGAGATGATTCTATCTTGCAGCTTTCTAGCAATGTACTTGGTTGTGCAAAGTTTGTTCTTGTTCTTTGTTGGGCATTTATGGACATGAATATAGGTCTTCACAGTAAAGTTTTGTGAATCCCTATCCTTACTAGAAAATATCTGCCACTTACATTTTCCATGTCTACACTTAGCTCTTACTCTATCTTTCTCATTAGGTCTAAGCTTTATAAACACTTTATATTGAATAACATAGTCAGCAAGAGCTTTTCTAAATTCTGTTGCATTATCAAAGATCATGCCCAACTCAAACAGAGGAATTTTAGCATCAAAGTCATACCTGATCTTGTAGCTTCTTCTTCTAGGAGGAAGATCAACACCTTCTTCAGCAAGTGGGTCTAACTCTTCATCACTGTCTACACTCCCAACATCTGAGCTGTCCAAATACTCTTCATCCCCACCCAGCATTCCAACATATTTGTCCTTCTTATTTTTTCCTATATCTTCAAACCCCTTATCAATTCCAGCCTCACCAAGTATTACCTCTTCTGTAAAAATAGGTTTTTTCCTCTGTTTCTTTTTACTTTGTGATGCAGCATTATTCACCTTGCTCTTCAACTTGTTTCTCTTTACTTCCCTGGCAGCATCCCTCACAGATTTTAATTCATCATCAATCTCACTGTCATCTTCATCTGGAATGTCTTCAAGGTCATCTTCACCAAAGTCTGCATCTTCATCTTCAAGATTTGTCTCCTTAAACTGGTTGTCATGTTCTGCAGCTGCACTCTCTTCAACATTTATATCCTCTTCTAATATTGTAGACCTAGGTTGTTCTGCATTTACATCACTGCCCTCGGCAGCATTTACTTCAATATCCTCATCAGCATTTACTCCATTGCCCTCATCAGCATTTACTACATTGCCCTCCTCACAATTTACTCCAATGCCCTCATCAGTATTACCTCCATTACCCTCATCAGCTGTTACTCCATTGCCCTCATTACAATTTACACCAATACCCTCATCAACATTTACACCAATGCCCTCACCACCCCTAATTTCTGCTGCCTGGTCACTGTCACCAACTTGTGATGAAGGTAAATATCCCACAGGTACATCCTCCTCCACAACCTCTAAATTATCTATTGCATGACTCACATAGACTTCAAAGCGATCCCCATCCTTCAGGTCTTTAATCAAATTTAGTAGTTGATAGTCATTTTCAATTGGAAAGAACTTCTGAGTTTTAGGACATAGAACAAAGAGCCCACCAACAGAGTTGTAGCGCATTTCAGGGGTCTCTTTTATGTAGGACACAAGCTCGGGCAAAGAGAAATGGTCTTTGTCGACCACATGCCCTATTACTACACCCTCCCCCACATACTTGTCATCAATAAAGTATCCCCCATGATGAAAAATAACACCAATATATTCGTCCATGTGACTCTGTACAGAAAATGACAAAAGAAACCCAGTAAATATTCCATGACATTTTCTGATTTTCAAAATAAAAAAACCCTAATCTAATAGCACCATACCAGAACACGTTGTGATAAAATAGAAAAAAAGGCGAAACATACATACCTTTATGCAATAATCGAAACAACTTTATAGCAACAACCCCTTTTCATAAAAAATCAGTTCACTCCAAAAACCCTAAAATGTCCTTCCTTCAGGTCATCAATCTTCAACAAAGCTAAAACTCGAACAGTTTAAGAACTAATCATACAGTCGTAAGTGAAAGACAACTTTAATTTTGCAACAATAATGGCGATTGAACAAAGACTAATGGAAGAGATGAAGATGGCGAAATACAGTAATAGAGAGAGAAAGGGAATAGACGAAAGAAACAATGAGGATTTAATGTTATGTTATGTTTAATGTTTTATGTTTCTAATATTTGTTATTATTTTCCACGTGTCAGCTTTTAATTCGTTCTTATAAAATAAATCGGAGGTGTAACACACGCGACGGGGCTGGTGAGTTCGGGTGTTTATAAAGTTAAGTTTTTAAAGACGTGAAGTGTTTAGTTGGAAAAGGTTTCAGTTGAGGTGTTCAATTGACCGTTGTGGATAATTTAAAGGGGCTATTTATGTATTTCGCCTATTATTTATGGTGTTCCTAATGGAACTATCATCACAACAACATAAGGGTGTTGATAACCGCGGATATGCCTCCATATTTCCATTTTGTGGTTCATTGCTGCTCGTTCCCATTGTCCTAGCGTGGTGATCGTCAGATTCGCATGTTGTCGCTGGTAGAGCTCGCATAATTGTTAGTCCTTGCTTATCAGCTTCCAAAATAGGTCTTACAAAAAGTGGTGGTGCATCAAAAACTCGCATTGTAAAGTTGCCTTCCAAAAAGTTTCCTGCTTTGGCTAGTTGATTCGCAACTCGATTTTGTTCTCTGTACGCATGTTAAACCTTGGGATTACGGAGCCTCAACAGAAGGTACCTGCAATCAAATAGTAGGTTAGTATGTATTATATTGTCACAATGTAGCATAGTGATTTCCTCCTTTGCGTCAATTTCCACGTAACATGGTGAGAGATTGTGTTGAATTGCTATTTTAAGTCCCTGTATCAAAGCATATGACGTCATTGAAATAGATGATTGACTTGGCATATTCCCTAAGAAACCTACAATCCAATCCCCCTAGTGATTTCTAATTAGTCCATCAATGACGTCAGTATTTAATGTTGATGAGTGAGTCCCATCTGTATTTAACTTATAAATATTAGGTTTAGGTGGTATCCATTTAAGATGGGTCATAATTCGCTGTGGCACTTTGTGATATGAAGCTGCTAGATAAGAAAATTCAGTGGCCTATTGTGTTGTAAAATTGATGCTTATACTTGTACGTATTCCATCGTGAGTGTTTCTATTACAGTGATCTAAATATTCTAAAGGCTTAAAGGTAAGTAAGTATGTGAGATAATATTTTATGGTAACTTTAGGTCTTTGTAATTTATTAAGGGGAGTAGCCATTTTTTAGGTGTATCCAAATGAAGTAGAGCATTAATATGCCTCCGCATTCCCAGATTATGCTAATAGTGTCTAGCATTTGCACAAGTTAAAAAGATATGATTCAAAGTTTTATCTGCCTCATGACAAAATGGACAAGTTATGTCAGCGATAATATTGAGTTTTTAAAGAAATTGACGTGTTGGAAATCTGTTGTGATTAAGTAACCAAATGAAATGTTATACTTTAGGATGTATAGGTAGGTTCCATATCCATTTGAATTGACCAATAGTGTTTACACTGTCAGTAGATAGGCCCTATACATTGAATTAACCGTAAATTTGCCATTCGGTGTTAGAGCCCACAAAATACGATCAGCTATTTTATTATCCAAGGATTGAGTTAGGATAAGGTGTTTTATGTCTTCAATTAATTCAAAAGGAAACTGTACCCAGTTCCATCCTTGATAATTATAAAGGAAAGCAATTTTGATGCTTTGATGATTTAATGGTAATGGCTCATTTACTAGTGAACGGAGTGTCATCCCAGCTTTGATCCATGGATCATTCAAAAATTAATGTGTGTGCCCGTGCCTATCTTCCATTGTAACCCAAGTTGGCAATATTTCCATGTTTCAAGGATATTACGCCAAGTTGGCAAGTGGTTTGTTATTGAGGACATATTTAGGTACTTATTAATTAATATCTTGGCCCAAAGAGTTTGTGGCGATTGGAAGACTTTCCATGCTAGGCTTGCAAGCAAAGCATTGTTCTTTTGACGCAAGCTCTGAATACCTAATTCTTCTAATGCGCGAGGTGTAGCAAATTTCTTCCATTTCAAGAGATGCATGTTTTTCTTTGTAGTAGTAGTTCCCCAAAGAAAATTACGTTGACATTGTTCCATCTTTGGTATGATGGTTTGAGAAATATGGATGTATTGCATGATATGATTAGGTAAAGTATTAAGAGTTGATTTGATCAGTGTAGTACGCTCTGCCATAGTAAGGAAATTTATTTTCCATCCCGCTAGTCTAGTTTTAAAATTGTCCAACAAGAATTGAAAGTTACTCTATTTTGGGCGTCATTGGAATATGGGAAACCCTAAATACTTTCCAAAAGAAGTTCCCTCTTTGATTTGAAAAGAATCCACTATGAAGTTTCTCTCACCTGGTGGTTAGTTCTTTGAAAAGAATAATTTTGATTTTGCATAATTGATTCATTTTCCAGAATAGTGATTGAAATGATTTATTACATCTATAATAACATGGCAACTCATAGTAGTAACTTTGGAAAAGAGGATGATATCATCCGCAAAGAAAAGATGCGAAAGTTGTGGGCCTTTTTGGATAGCCGGATAGGTTGCCATTGGAGATAATCAATAGATAAAGAAATACTACGTGATAACATTTCCATACTCATGATAAATAAGTATGGTGACAAAGGATCTCCCTGCGAATTCCTCTTGAAGGTGTAAAATATGGGGTACGTGTGCCATTGATGAGAATAGAAATGGAGGTAGTAGTGACAAAAGACATGATTAATCTAATAATGGGAAACGAAATGTTGAAGTAAAGAAGGGGTTTCTTAATAAAATACCATTCTAGTCTATCGAATGCTTTTTAAGATCCAATTTTAATAACATATAATTAGATTTGCCTTTCTTTTTTGCAAAATGGTTTAGTGTTTCTTGTACTATTACGACATTGTCAGAAGCTCTCTTACCCTGTTGAAAGCTTGTTTGCATTGGACCTATTATTAAAGAGATAATGTGCTTAAGTCTGTTAACTAAAATCTTACTAATAAATTTGTATATTGTGTTGCATAAACTAATTGGTCTATATTGCTGAATTGTATGAGCACGCCTAACTTTTGGTATTATGCAGTGATAAGTCTAATTAAGATGCGAGGGGATGACCTTTGTATTGAAAATTTCATGACAAAATTGTTTTACTTTAGTACCGATGCCATGCCAGTATTTTTGGTAAAAGAAAGGATGCAGGCCGTCAGGCCCTAGAGTTTTATAAGGTTTAAAGCTATGTAGGGCACGATTCTCTTCTTGGAGATCATTTACCCTTTCGCAGAAGTGTAAGACCATGAATCTCTCGTGGAAAGGCCCATTCGCAGCAACGCACTCTGGTAGTTCATTCGCTATCATAACAACTGAAACATTCTTTTTCTTCGTAAAAAGTCTTCCATTTCATTGTCATGAAGAGGCTCATCTAGTGCTTGAAAATCAGTAGCACTTAGTAAGCAAGAATTAGAGTCATTATGAATATTAAGGGATTGTGATTGTTTTGTAGTAAATAAATTTTGGCAGTAGGTTATAATTTGATATTGTATCTCAGCTTGGTCAAAAGTCCAATTGCCAACGAAATCTTTTAGAGAGGTTATTCTATTTTTTCTTTGTCTATGAAGTGTTGACATATTGAAAACTTTTGTGTTAGCGTCACCCTCGTTTAGCCAAGATAATCTAGATTTTAATTTCTAAAATCTTCTTCCAATAGAAGAATGTTACTAAAATCTTTTGTTAGTTGAGTTTCAAGATTTTAGAGAAGTATACTAGTTGGATAATGAATGAATGATTGAACTCCAGTTAATCTAGCTAGGATTTTCCTTTTGTGATGAAATATATGTCCAAAAGTATGTTGATTTCACTGGGAGTCAGCTTCCCGGAACTTGTTTATAGTTTCCATTAGGGAAGAGTTGTTAGCCCAAATTTGATGCACTAAATGGTGGAATTCAGGATGTGAAACCCACATGGTTTCAGATACAAAAATCTTATTAAGTATAGGGCGCCTCGCTTCTAATGTGATTAATAGAGGACAGTGATCCGAATACGTTCGAGGTAAGTATTGTACTGTTGCTTATGGATATAAAGTTAACCAATCATAATTATCTAAAAAAGATCAAGTCATTCTAGAATGGTGTTACCTTGTCTAGAATGGCAGTCGCCTTTAAAGCCCAAATCAAGTAAATTATAATAGTTAATGCAATTAGCAAATCTGTCAGCTCTGTTATTACTAATAAGTAGGCCGCCAGATTTTTTTCTTGAACAAAGTATTTCATTAAATTAGCCAAGGAGTAGTAACAGTGTCATGCAAGTTCGTTAAACTATGCCAAAGATTATCATGTATTTGATAAGAGTTGCTAGCATAAATTACGGATAGTAACCATTTAGGTTTAGTGGGATATACCTGGTTAAGGTAGTGTATCTCTAGCTTGAACATCCTAAGGTCTTCCATAGTAATTAAAGCCTTATTCCAAAAGACAACCAAACCTCCTATGAGTCTATTAGCGGGCACATGTGACATGTTAGTGAAGTTGAAGGCTTCGCAAAACTTTTCATGATTTTGCATGTGTGTCTCTAGAAGAATAGCTAGGACTGGCCTATGGTTATCTAGTAATGACCTAAAATGATGCCTAAACTCCGGATTATGAGAATCCTTACAGTTTCATACGAGAAAATTCATTATATTATTAGAGGGGTTGACTAGAACAGGCTGACTTGGAATCAGGGGAGTGATAACATGAGTTGTTGTCTGATCCTGAGCCATTACTAGAGTTATCTAACAAAGTATCGGAATTATGACCATGGCATATTTCCCTGCCTCGCGATTTGTTGTTACACGAAAATTTAGATTGCATGAAATTAGTTCTGGGGGGCATTTGAGAATGAGCCTTTTTTTGGAACTATTCCTTGAGGTTGTAGAGCTGGATTCCTTTTAGCCACAAGAACTCTGTTTTTGTTTCCCTCATCTCTGCTAAAATCTCCGCTAACTCCTGCCTTGTTTGTGTATCTAGTGCGTTTGTAGAGGGTGGTGGAGTATGGGGAGGGCTGTCCTGTGGAATGAGTGTTTCTAGTCGCCTGCCCAGATTGGCATAGGGGGAAAGAGAGTTGAAAAAGTTGAGTTGTTGAAACGAATGAGCATAAATCTGTCCCATATGGTGGGGAGGATATAAAGGGAGTAGATTCATGGTTAAATTCAATGGAGGAGCTAGTGGATGCATGTGATATGTCTACTTATGTGGGTTGGAGGTGGAGGCTTGATGCTCTAAGAAGAGAGGGGTCTGAGTGTTGTACCATTGATTCTGTGCATATGCTTCCATCCCAAACCTCACCCCCTCCCACCCCGTTACTATCTCTGCTAGGTGTGTGGGGTTTTGGACTAGAAGCACTACTTCTTGGTTGTTGAGCTCCATGGTGAAAATTAGGGCATACCCTTGGAGCCCCATCTCCAACCACGACTGGAGTGGAATGTCCATTGTGTGTGGTTAAGAGGTGTAGAAAAGTGGAGTTGTGATGTGTGAAAGTTGGGGACCCTGTAGATACCCAATTTTTCCCTATATTATTTTTGAAATGCATATATACCTTTAAAACTACGCATTAGCATCAATTGGTATTTTTCCATAATTTTTACATTTTTATGTTAATTTATTTCAATATTTTACTCATAAAAATAATTACAAAATTCTATTATAGATGATTTTAAAACATCTTTTGATTTAATATTATCATTTATGGTCCTATTAAGTTCCAATTATCTCACAAATGGTCCACCTCTACAGTCCCTACCTCCACCTCTATAATCCCTACCCCCGCCCCTAGCTGGCTGGGCAGGCTGTGGGTCAACTGGTGCCTGAATCATGGGGCGAGGACCCTGCTGCTGTGACTGTGTACCCCTCAATCTCGGGCAAGATTTCCTGATATGACCATACTCACCACACTCATAACATCCCCCTATACGATGAGACTGGCCCTGACGGCCCGAATGACCTCCACGAACACTCTGAAGAGGCTGTGCACTGATGGGCTGCTGATCAGAATACTGCCCACGAAAACCACGATCACATGAGACACCCTGTGAAGCCTGGAGTGCTGACTGAAAAGGCTTGGAAGACTGGCCCCTATCATAAGAATCCCTGCCTCCAGATGAGGCACCACAGAATCGACCCGAGTGACGGGGCTTCTTGTCTGCCTTATAACTACCCCCCATAGTAGAACTATCTCGATCCTCAGGGCCATATTGGCCACCTCATGAAAAGTAATGTCACTACGCTCCTCTCTGGCCATCTGAAGACGAATAGGCTGGATCAAACAATCAATAAATCTTCTCACCCTCTCCCTATCGGTGGGGAGTATGACGAGGGCATGGCGAGGTAGATCGATAAACCGGGTCTCATACTGGGTGACCGTCATAGACCCCTACTGGAGGTGCTCAAACTGCCTCCGATAAGCATCCCTCTGAGTAACGGGAATAAACTTCTCTAGGAACAACTCCGAGAACTGATCCCAAGTCAAAGGCGACGACCCTGCTGGTATGGCTGAACAGTAATACTTCCACCAAGTATTGGAAGATCCAGATAAACGAAAAGCCGCAAAATCAACTCCATTGGACTCCACAATGCCCATGTTTCGAAGAACCTCGTGGCAGCTATATAGGAAATCCTGGGGGACCTCAGAAGAAGCTCCGCTGAATGAAGCAGTGAAGAGCTTGGTGAATCTATCCAACCTCCATAAAGCATCTGCGGACATAGCCGCTCATTCACCGGTCTATGCAACTACCCCCGGCTGAACTGCCGCAGCTGTCTGAACCAGTGGAACCTAAGTCTGGGGAGCTACCTGCTCCGGAGTACGTGCAGCAAGATTCTGGGCTCCTCCTCCAGCCTAGGAAGTGGCTGGCGCTGCAGAAAGCAATCCTACTCGGGTGACACTCTCCATGAGGCCAACTAACCGGACCAAGGCATCCTGAAGAACTAGGGTAGCAATAAACCCCTCTGGGACCTGAGCTAGGCCCACCGAACTGCCTGGGCTGGGGCCGGAACCTCCTTGTCAAGGCCAACCTGAGGGTTTGCCACTAGTGGCTGGGCCCTGCCCCTACCTCGGCCCCTAGCGTGGCCACGTCCTCTGCCCCTAGCGGGAGTTGCTTGGGGCTCAGACTGCTGATCGTTGGATGAGGAAGCGCGTGTTCTCTCCATCTGTGAAAGAACAAAGTGGAAATTCAATCAGCATTTGAGAAACCAAATCACACGACAAGAAAAGACAAATGAGAGATTTTTCCTAACTCAATAGACTCCGGGGAACAAGTACAGATGTCTCCGTACCTACCCCTCAGACTCTACTAAGTATGTCCGTGAGTTGTGAGACCTATGTAACCTAGTGCTCTGATACCAACTTGTCACGACCTGTATTTCCCACCATCGGGATCGTGATGGCGCCTACTCGTGGTGGCTAGGCAAGCCAACTTATCTACCTTTTCATCATTTAAACAATTATCTTAACAGTCTATGGCATCAATATAAGATATTAATTCTAATGAGAATAATAGCAGAAGTCTGTCTGATAAATACGAATCAAAATGCGGAATAGTTAAATATATCCCCTACCCAAGATTTGGTGTCACATTACTCACGAACTTCTAAGAATAAACTGAATACAAAGGTCTGAAAGAAATATAACATCTGTCTGTCTCGAAACAATGAGGCAACAGTCAAATAAGAAAGACATAAAGAAGAGACGCCGGGCCTGCGGACGCCTGTAAGTCTACCTCTGTCTCGTGATAATAAAATCCTGCTCTCGCACTATTGCTGCTGCTCCTCTTCAAAACCTGGACCTGTGCAAAAATGCACAGAAGTGTAGCATCAGCACAACCGAGCCTATGTGCTGGTAAGTGTCTAGCCTAACCCCGACGAAGTAATGACGAGGCTAGACTGGACACCACACAAACCTGTGCAGTTATAAATATACAACGGAATATCGAATACAAGGAAATTAACAACATGGGAGGGGAAACATGCTAAGGGGAGATACAATATCAATAGTAATCCCAAGAAACAACTAGAACAACTTAGACTCACAATGAACAAGGAATCAATACTCAATACAAACACATGGTATCAATAACTGTTGCAACGTGCAACCCGCTCCACAAATATCACTGTTGCGGCGTGCAACCCGCTCCACAAATATCACTGTTATGGCATGCAACCCGACCCATACCCTTTATCAGGTATCATTGTTGCGGCGCGCAACCCGACCCTCATATATCATTGTTGCGGCGCGCAAACCGATCCTCAATATTGTTGTTGTGGTGTGCAACCCGCTCCTCAATATCATTTAACAGTCTAACTCCTCAAACAGTAGTCACAATTAAGGGACATAACAATAAACAACCATTTAAAAAAAATCCCGACAAGGGAAAAGAATCCAACAAGTTCAACCAAACGTCCCGGCAAGGGAATAATCAACAACGCTTTCTTTTTCTTACTTTTCTTATCTTATAATTCACTCTACCATTTTAGCCAACACTCCAAGGAAACTAGTCATTTCATATACTTTCAATATTCATATCATAATTCGAGCCAATGCTCCCAGGGATCAAATAATTATTTTACGTTCATATGTTATTCACAACATATAGGATTTCTCCAATAAACACGGAGTTCACAACCAAGTCATGGTAAATCACATTATAAGGACTCACAATCATGCTAGACATCAATGTATAGATACTCGTCACCATGCCTATACATCATACTCGATCAAATAGCAATTAGCAACATGACTCAACTCCTATTCCCTCAAGCTAGGGTTAAACCAACACTTACCTCAAAGCCTTGAAATCCACTTAATCCTCAACTATTGCTTTACCTCGCAGTTCCACCTCCAATACGCTCGAATCTAATCACAAATTGTTCAATTACTTTAATAAACACTATATGAATCGATTTGAATGCATAAAAGTGATNAGGGGAGATACAATATCAATAGTAATCCCAAGAAACAACTAGAACAACTTAGACTCACAATGAACAAGGAATCAATACTCAATACAAACACATGGTATCAATAACTGTTGCGGCGTGCAACCCGCTCCACAAATATCAGTGTTGCGGCGTGCAACCCGACCCATAAATACCACTGTTACGGCGTGCAACCTGACCCATATCATTTATCAGGTATCACTGTTGCGGCGCGTAAACCGACCCTCATATATCATTGTTGCGGCGCACAACTCGATCCTCAATATCATTGTTGCGGCGTGCAACCCGATCCTCAATATCATTGTTGCGGCGCGCAACCCGATCCTCAATATCATTGTTGCGGAGCGCAACCCGATCCTCAATGTCATTTAACAGTCTGACTTCCCAAACAACAGTCACAATTAAGGGACATAAAAATAAGCAAATATTTGACAAAATCCCGGCAAGGGAAAGAATCCAACAAGTTCAACCAAACGTCCCGGCAAGGGAATAATCAACAACGCTTTCTTTTTCTTACTTTTCTTATCTTATAACCCACTCTACTATTTTGAGCCAACGCTCCAAAGAATCAAGTAATCATATCACCGTTCACATGTTATTCACAACATATAGGAATCCTCCAATAATCACGGAGTTCACAACCAAGTCATGATAATCACATTATAAGGACTCACGGTCATGCTAGACACCAATGTATAGATACTCGTCACCATGCCTATACATCGTACTCGATCACATAGCAATTAGCAACAAGACTCAACTCCTATTCCCTCAAGCTAGGGTTAAACCAAACACTTACCTCAAAGCCTTCAAAATCCACTTAATCCTCAACTACTGCTTTACCTCGTGGTTCCACCTCAAATTCGCTCGAATCTAATCACAAATTGTTCAATTACTTTAATAAACACTATATGAATCGATTTGAATGCATAAAAGTGATTTTCCCAAGTTTTTTTCCAAAATTCCAAAAATGCCCCTGGGCCCACGTGGTTAAAACCCGAGGTTCGAACCAAAACCCTGTTACCCATTCCCCCACGAACTCAAATATGTAATTTGTTTTGAAATCGGACCTCAAATCGAGGTCCAACTCCCCAATTTATAGAAAACCTAGGTTCTACCCAAAAACCCCAATTTCACCCATGAAAATCCTTGATTTCAAGTGGAAAACATGTTTAATGATGTTAAAGATTGAAAGAATCGAGTAAAAATCAACTTACAA